>JARYGA010058827.1:0-37046 GCA_030545235.1 Helianthus tuberosus | reverse complement strand
AGACGCAATGCCAAAAACTAGGGGGTATTTCAAAAAGGGATGAGATGCCCATGCAACCAATCCTTGTAGTCGACATTTTTGACGTGTGGGGAATTGATTTCATGGGCCCATTCCCCAATTCCTATGGCAATTTGTATATCTTGGTGGCCGTTGACTATGTGTCAAAGTGGGTCGAAGCAATAGCCACCAAGACAAACGACCATTCCGTAGTGTGTAATTTTGTTCAAACCAATATTTTCTCAAGGTTTGCGATTCCTCGTGTCATCATAAGTGATGGAGGATCTCATTTTAAAAATTTTCAGTTTGGGAAACTTCTTAAACGGTTTGGTGTTGACCATAGGATTGCTACCCCCTATCACCCGCAAACAAGCGGGCAAGTCGAGGTGTCAAATAGGCAAATCAAAGATATTTTGCAAAAGATCGTGCGGGCGGACCGTAAGGATTGGTCAATTAAGTTGAACGATGCTTTATGGGCCTACCGTACGGCACATAAGACACCTATTGGCACTACACCTTACCGGTTAGTCTACGGTAAAAATTGTCATTTACCGGTTGAACTTGTGTATAAATCGTTATGGGCTATCAAAGAGGTTAATGTTCAATATGACGATGCAGGTAAGGAAAGGAAACTTAAGCTATGCGAGTTGGAGGAGCTACGGGAAATGGCATATGAATGCGCATCCAACTACAAGGATGGAATGAAGAAAGCGCATGATGCCAAGTTGAGAAAGAAAGAGTTCGAGGTTGGCCAAAAGGTGTGGCTTTACAATTCGAAGCTCAAGTTCTTTCCCGGAATGCTCCGGAGCAAATGGATGGGACCCTATGTGATCACCCGGGTCGGACAATTGGGTGATGTTACCATCGAGGACCCGAAGGATGGGATACGACAAACGGTAAATGGTCATCGGCTAAAACCGTTTCTTGATGGTAACGAGAAGGTAGAGGAAAGCAAGGAATCGGTGAGCTTTGTGGTAAGCATCCCGGTTTATGAGGACGAATGAAAAGGACCGGTAAAAAAAAATTTGTAAAGTTATGTACCATCTATTTAATTGTTTGTGTGTTCTTGTGTTTAATCGTTTTTGTCTCGTACTAATCCTCTGGATTGTGTGAAGTTCGGATATCACGAATAGGTTTTGAAGACAAAAAGGTATGTTTAAGACTTATTTGTGTGTATTAGGGACAATACACGACTTTTCGGGGGGTGGTAGGGCCGTTAACGGTTTCCGCGTTTTTAAAATTTACCTTATAAAAAAAAATCACAAAAAGATTTTTTAATATTTTTTAGGAATTTTTAATGTACATAGTCCCTTTAGAAAAAGTTCATAATTTCCTCCTATTTTTCTAAAAAAATAAAATAAAAAAAAAATAATTTTGAAAATGGGTAAACCGTCGCCGACGGGGAGTCTCTTCGTCGCCTACGGTGTCTAGAATATGTGCGGCGCCCAAAATTTACCGTAGGCAGCCACTTAGGCCGTCGCCAACTTATCCCATATCCACTCATCGTCGCCGACGGTGGTCAGGCCCGTCGGCGACGGCCCCTCTAAAGTCAGCCGACGCTGATTGTTTGTTGAAGCATAGGATCGAACCCAAATTTCATTTTAACCACCCAAACATGACCCAAATCAGTTTTAACCACACAATTCACCCAAATTCGATCCCATATCCATCAAATACCTAAAAACCTCACCAAATCAGTACCCACATCACGATCTTTCTCTTTCATCTTCACCTCCTTCCCCAACTTCTCTCTAGAACCCTAATTCTTCTTTCACTCATAACTTTCTCAATTCTCCACTAAATCTGTTGATTCTAGAGTCTATCTTGAGTGGTTTTTGAAGAGGAACAAAACCCCCCTCACGGTTTTCGTTAATTCTTGCTTATTTGCAAGATTTCTGGGCGTCGTTTCTAGGGTTTTTGAAGAGTGTTCATCCAAGCTTCTTATTTTACACTTTTCTTTAGTTCTTCTTGTCAATTTTCACCAAAGGTATGTACTTGCACTTAATTTATGCATGATTTTCATATGTGTTGTTGATTCCTTCCGAAATTTTAAACTTATTGTTTAAGAGTAGTTTGTTTATCACAATGTAGGATGTGCTAGCATAAATTTTAGGGTGTTTGTTTGATTTGGGTGGGATTTGAGCATGCTTTAGTTTTAGTGATGTGATTACACTAAGATTTTTGCATGATTGAACATAGTAGTGATGTTGAACAATGTTGAAACCATGATTTTCTTTTGAAAATTCTTAGGGTTAAACATGTTTAGTTGATATAGATGATAAAATGAGCGACTTTGAAAGTTTAAAAAGGCGATTTTACATCTAAAATTTGATTGAAGTTCAACATTGCACACCATGTTCAAAGTTTGAGATTGTTGAAGGTTTGGAGTGTACTAATTTTTGTTGTCTTTGTCTTGTGATTGTAGCCATGCTCCGAGGAAGTAGGAAAGCAAAGACCTCCGGTCAACGTTCATCTTCGGGAGCCGGTTCGGGCTCCGGGGTATATCAAAGACGTTGGGAACAACTAAGTAATGTAGTAGCGGGTGATGGGCAACTTATTAGGCAAGATTGGGATTGGGAGGAAGCAAAGAATAGTCAGTCGGCTTCGGTATGGAAAGAGGAGAAGTTAAAGGCTCTTTCCCGATACCGAAACAAGAGATTGGAAGCAAAAATGTGGAAGATGAAGATGGTTACGGGTGTTTCAAAACCCGTACCCTAAAGGGCAGTTTGTGAGCGTACAGTAGATGTCGAGGAGTTTCGAAAGATCGGCATAGTGAAAAAGTTCGAAAAGATTGGTTGGGAGCGGGTGATTGACTGGTGCGATGATATTACCACCCGGGTATATTTGGGGGCTGTTTGTGAATGGCTATCTACTCTCCGTTTCGAACATTCTGATAGGCCGGCTCATAGGTGGCAGTTGATCGGAAACATTGGCAAAAACCAAATGATCATGTCGTTCGAGCATATTAATGCTATTGCGAGATTTGACTCTCTTGGGATCGATGCATATGATTACTATGGTTATGATCAATTTCTGGATAATAAAAGAAACGAAGCCAATCCGCCACAAATGCTAGCATCCGTATTGACTGGTTCTGGGGGTGCGGGGGAGTCGAGAAGCGATTTGTCTTTGATGGGAAAGATACTCCAAGGTATCTCGTTAGAGAACATTATGGTACGGTTCGGAGACCGTGGAACGGTGAAGGCACCCGACTGTCGGGTTTTGCATGCATTGTTATATGGGACGCCCAAGCTCTCGTGGCGTCAAATTGTTATGATCAACACATGGGATACACGGGAATCGTTTAAACGAAAGATGATTCCCTATGCAAGGTTGATTAGCGCCATGATTCTCCAACAGAATGCATTGCCTCAAGATTCACTGTGGGAGTCTAAGCCCATTGATCAGTTCAGCTTTGCCACTATGAGGCGGCATTGGAAAATAACCGTGAAAGCTTTTGGGCATCTGCACACGGTTGAAGATGAACAAGGAGATCGTTACCGATTCAATGATAAGGAGGGTGATGAAGAGGGTGACGAAGAAGAGGAAGAAGGCGATGAGGAGATGCCTGATGTTGAGGAGGAGACGGATCCTTCTGGTCCACGGGGACCGAGGCAAAGATATAGGAGGAAACATAGGGAGATTTCTGCCAATGTGGCAAACTTTGTGAACGAAAGGCAGATACCGTCATACCGGTTGTGGACCCGTGGAAATCAAGCGGTCTATGACAATGTGTCGGCGGGTATTGGTGAAGCAAGAGAATACCATGCTAGTAGGAGCGAATGGGAAGAGGCGCAAGGGGCGTACTTGCAGCAACAATGGGGTTTTCAAGCATCTTTCCGTGAGAGGGTGGAAAAGCAGTTGGAGGAACAACAGCTGCAACATGCGTTACAACAGTCACAAATGGAACGCATGATACAGTTGCAAGAGGAAGAAAGGGCCCATAGACGGGCATGGGAAGAAGAGGAGGCTAGGCGCCAAACCGCACAAGGAGAGTTGGACCAACGCCGATGGGGGGCGTTGGCCTTCTCTAACCAGATGGCGATTAATAATTTCAAAGTGCTCCATGACCAAGAGCGCCATCAAAGAGATTATCAAGCCGGCCTCCCATATGTTAAACACTCGGGGTGGACTGATTACCCCAATCTTCCTCATCCGCAAGGCCCATCCGATCCAACCCCTCATTGGCCCGAGGCAGTCGGCTTGAGTTTTGTTCCGATGCCGTACCAACCGCCGCCACAAGGAGAGTCGAGCCCATTAGATAACTATAGGGATATGCTTGAGGCCCTCACTGGTTATCCGTACCAGCCGAACCCGCCAGTGAACCCTAATGAGAGATATCAGCGGTAGAGGCGAGGTATGTCTTTTGTTGTTGTTGTTGTATATTATTTTATTTTCGTTAATTTCATTTTGTTATTTAAATTCTCGCCTAGTTAAATGAACGTTGTGGGTGTGTTCCCTATATAACCCTCATGAGACCTCTCGTCCTCCCAAGCTATTGGGGGGTTTAAAAGGGCTTGTTGCATGAGCTAAATGCAACCGTGATTCCTACGAAAGTGAGTTAGGTTTGTTGTTGTTGTAAATTTTTTTTTTCCACATAAATCAAAGTGAATTAACGTATGACTTGGTAATATTCTCATAAAAGTGGTAGAACTAGGTAGCTAATAAATTTTAATGGTTGTGAGAAGCATGCTTCTACACAAGGGTTAAGATTTGTAGGTAAATTATGTTCGTGGGACGACCGCTTTCTTGAAGAGAAGAAGAGCACATGAGGAATGAGTTCAAAAACCAGGTGCATACGTTTCTTTTTTACTTTTGATCTTTAGATTAGCAAATAAGTGGAATGTATCTTGTAAATTATGTTTCCGGGGTGAAATTTTAGGGGAATTAGCCGTGTCACATCCCTTGTGCGTTTAATACTCTAGTTCTTACACCTTGAGGACAATATGTACCTCAAGTGTGGGGATGGGGGAGTAGTAAAAATTTTAGATTTTTACCCATTCATTTAAATACTACACATTGAGGACAATGTTCACCTCAAGTGTGGGGATGGGGGAAAATTTCAAAACTTTTTCAAAAATATCTTGTTTCAAAAGCGATCTTAAAAGCACAAGTAACTAAGTCAACGAGGGATGTCACAACCCATTTGGTCTATTGTCATGGTCAAGTTCGAATTAATAGCATGACGTATATTTAGCGGGTGGTTATTTGGGAATAATCCGCCTAAGAAACTAGTCTTTTATGCATGTCACATACCATACCCTTTTAGATATGTGAGGTTTTGAGCCACTTTTATATCATAGATTACATACCTATGTTTCTTTGTTTGAGTGGACCATTAGTCATATATTGTAGAACTTGCAACTTTTGATACGTTTGAGACTATAGACCGAATACAAGCACGAGAATGATTAAGGCATTAGGTAAACCTTTTCTCTTAAAACCATTTATTTATCCTTACCCAAATAATCCCCTAGTCGCCCATTTTGAGCCTAAACCTTTCGTTTGACCACCCTATAGCCCATAACCCTTAAACCTTTTTCTTTTAAACCCGTGTGATGGAAATTCGATTATAGGAGTCGTTTTTGTATAGTTGTTCTTGTTTGTTTGCATAGATAAAAAAAGAGAGAAAATATTATGAAAAAGAATTGAAAATCGTTGAAGAAAAACACAATAAGAAGTGTTGGTAGTTGTTGAATAAAAGGCGAATGTTGTTGCCTCATATTCGGTGTTTATAGTTAGTTTTGTTAGAATAATCTTTTGTAATAAAAATTGAATTTTCATCACCTTAGCCACTTTAAAATATCCTAATTCCTACCCTTAGCCTAGCCTCGTTACAACCCTTACAAAGACCTTATGACTTGTGCTTAGTATTCGTGATCAATGGTGGAGAATGATTGAGTTGCAAGCTTATGCGGATATGTGTTCTAATCGGTTGTGAGTGAATATTATTTGAAGCGCTAATACATTATGAACATTAGCCAATTTACAAGCCGAGTGGAGAGAACATTGTGAGGGATGTGCATGAATTGATTGGTTTCACGGGCGGGTTAATCTTGGGTAACCATTTGTGTACTTGAAATCACATTACTGTTAAATATATTGAAAACTGTAAAGAGTTTGAACTTTAACATGACATTGGACCTTAACCTTCGTCTCGGGAATGGGGAGTGTATTCGTTGTCCGACCCACGTGAAAGTGAACAACAGATTTGCTTGAGGGCAAGCAAAAGACAAGTGTGGGGATGTGATACGTGGTCGAAAACCGATGTTTGTAATTGTTTAACTTGCTGTTTTTACACATGTTTTAATTCCGAATAGCCCACTTTTGATTAGACACTTGTTTTGCAGGTTTAGCAAAGTTTAATGAGCTTTTCGGGAGCTTTACGGGTCACCGGAGTGAAAATTGGACCACCGGAACGCGAAACGAGTCAACTGGGAGCTCAAGACTTGAAAAACAGGAATTGAAGAATTGGAGCACCATAGCCGACGGCCTACAGTCCCGTCGGCGACGCCCCGTGTAGCATTCCGTAGCCTGAAACACCGTAGACAGCAAGATTAGCCGTAAACGACTTTCAGAAAATGGACACACCGTCGCCGTCGGTGATAAGGTCCATCGGCGACGGTCCTTAGATGTTGTGGTCGCGATGTTTGGTCTCCAATGGTCTTGATACGAATAAAAAACATCATGGTCATCAATATTCGGGGGTTACACATTGTTTGGAGTTTGAAAGTGATCTTGGAGCCTAAAACTCATCATCATTCACCAACCATTCCATCATCTATCATCTCTACAACCGAATCACAATCATTCATCCCTAATTCACCATCAAAACCCTAATTCATCCAATCCATCAATCATTCTCACCATCATCATTTCATAAACCCTAATTCTCCATCATTCCTTCATCCTACAAGCTTCAAGATGACTCCATCCGCATTCCAAGCATCCGGTGATCAAGTTGCATCAACTATGAGCGGCTAATCATCTCGGTTTCACCCCGGTGTAGGTAGTTGTTAATTTTAGGGTTTCAATTTGTTCTTGTTTCATCTTAGTGACAATTTGTATTTGGTTTTTGAAACTTTTGACAATAGTATTACATTTGTTACGAATTCGTGAATTGTCGAACGATGTTAAAAGTTATGACTTTGCGAAACGGTGATATGTAATTGTACGTTGTCGTTGTTAGGATTTACTTGTGTTGATTACAAAGTGTCTTTTTGTCCGTTCTTCGGGGCGTTGATAGCTAGTAGCACCTAAGTCACGGTACACTAAATCCGTTAATCGAATGCATTTGAGTTGAAACTAAAACTTGTAGAAATCCTAGGTTAACAATTACCGAAATCGGGTGTGATTCCTTTTTATCATTATTGTTCTAGTAACCATTTTTCTTGCAATCGTTAATTAGTAGTTGTTAACCATTCGCATCAATTCATTTAGTTAAAAATCATATCTCTCCATTAAACGAAAATACAAAAATACTTTAGCAAGCTTCATAAATTGTGACAATTGTTTTAATTCATTCGAATCCACACACAAACCACATACTCTTCGTGGTTCGACCCCTTACTACCACTAACACATTGTTAAGGGTAATTTGGGCTTATAAATATTATCTTTGACCGGAGCGCGACACTCCGATCAACTATTCTTTCCTGCCTGATGAAGATGAGCTAATAGACTTTATGTCAACTGCACCAAGTAGTTTCGCATCAAGTCAAAGTGATGGATCTGAGAGTGATGATGCTAAGAAGAACAATAACAGGGAACCTTTGAAAAGGAAAAATTCACCGCCTAAGAGTAAAAAACAAGCTTTTGTTAAAAAGATTAATTTTGTTCAAGGTAGTGATATGAAAAACGAAACCACTGTTATTGAAAATGAATCGAATGTAGAGTTTGCTAAAAATAAAAACAAAGAAATATCTGAATCCAAGCAAACTAAACAAGATTCATCCAAGGGATCATCACCATCTGATAAGGGATCTACCTCAAAGACTCCAGCTAAGAAGTCTTTGAAAAGGAGATCGTGCTTCAAGTGTCACACAAAGGGACATGTAGCTAGCTGCTGTCCTAACAAAAAGAGTGAAGCACAAATTAGTGAGAAACAGAGAGGGAAATCATCTGAGAAGAAAGGTGATAATGAGGAGAAAGTTGAAAATTCTCCAAAGAAATCTGCTCCTAAGCAACCAGAGGGTGTTGCTGTTGGTGTAGATAAGGCTGAAAAAAGGAACTCCACAAGTTCCTCGTTTTCAAAGAAATCAACCAAGATTTTAGCCTAAATCTCCACCAGGCAGATATGAGAGACCTAGAAGCAGTTCACCAAGAATGAACAATTATAATTCTAATAATTTCAGAAGTCAAGGTCAATATCAAAATCGATACCAAAATGATGGTGGTCGAACTTTTTATAATAATGGCTTTAGAAATTACAACAATAATGCTTCTTGGAATCAAAATTCAAGGTACCAAAATCAAAATTTCCAAAGGTCAAATAGTCCAAACACATATAGGAACCCTCAGGACCAAAGACCTAGTGGAAATCAAAATCAAATTCCATCAACAGGTCTGAGATCCAAGACTCTAGTTAGGAGTAATGGATATTGGATGGATGTTCAAATAGTTGGTGAATTTGGACGACCCAAGACCATTAAGGCTTGGGTCCCCCAATCTAACTAATTTCTTAGTTGGTGTGTGCAGGAGCTGCTAAGGAGGATTATCAACTTATGTTGATAGTGGCTGCTTCAGGCACATGACGGGGGATGTGAGATTGTTGATATATATATTAAATAATTTAAATTGAAGTTCAAAGTGCTAAGTTGATACACTAGATAACCTGGCAGATCTTTATACTAAAGCATTTGACAGGGCTCGCTTTAAACATTTAGTCGAACTCAACGGGATGAGGAATCCTGAATAACTGGTTTTTCATAAGAATTTTTGTAAATAGTTTACTGTTTTCTTAAAAATCAAAAATACAAAAACATTGAAAAATCAAAAACCTAAAAAAATAGAAAAACAAAAATGAGTTATCACTGTGTGAAAAAGAAGAAATGATAGTACATCAGCAAGTTAGACTGCCATATTGAAACTGAATTAAAATGCTCAAGTGTGATAGCAGCTTCATTATACGATGTACCAGTAGGCAAAAAGCATGAAATAATCAACTTACCAATGTGATATAAACCTAAATGAACTGTGTATGAGTGAGTAACACATCAGTGGTGTATGGTTTAATGACCTTAAATCTTGCGTTGATAGATTGCCAAAATTTGAGGTTTTGGGTCTTTATATTGTTATTTCATCTGGGGATATCAGGGTTGTCCTTCTGCTGCATCCAGATACATGCTGACCTAGACACAACCAAGATATCTTAAAAGAGCAAAAAATGCCAAATCCCATAAATGAAGAAGCTCTCATAGAGAGTCATTCAAATGTGCAAAAAGCATAAATCGTACCAAAAATGGTATTTGTCATAGCCCTCGTTAGATATTTTGGTCTCTCTGTTGTACGGAAGTACTGACCTGTTCACCAATTATCTAAACGTTGAAAAATAAAACGGATGAATTCAGTATACTCACATACTATGATGAATCTTTGTGCATACCTTGATCGCGGGGGTATATCCTGAAGTGGGACACACTAATATATCAGAAATAATATTACCTTAACGTATCATACGGTAATGGTACTTGAAATGTTCATGCATTTTGTTTAAGTGGACAAACATACTGGTAATCGTCTTGGACTGCTTTTCATGAAAAATTAAATAAAGAATTATCTAATTGTGTGAAACAGTTTGATTGTGCTGATATGATCTTCTTACCTGTGATTCTCACAAAAATAGAGTGTTTATTGTTTTTGTTATTTACTTACTTTCAGAAAATATAAAAATCCAAAAATAGTGTCTTTTTCTGTTTAAAAATTCTTAATGTACGGAAAACTGTTATTCTTGGAGGAATTGTTACTGATAGGGGGAGACGATGTTGGAAAGTGAGTTCAAAATTTTAAATCATGCGGGTTATAGGGTGTGTGATTAAAAAGTTTTGCGTGTTGGTGATAAGTTGAAAATGCTTAATTTGTAATACAGTTTAACTATCTCTTGAATAATAATAATTTATTTAACTTTGTTGAAAAATTCTTATGGTTTCTCGAGATGTTTGTGTTATAGTATACAGATTGAAGCAGTATGTTGCTGAGATGTTGCTGAGAAGTTGCTGTGAAGAGATGAGAGTTTGATTGGATGCATGGTAGAACCTCCTTTCTATATTGCAGACAAAGATGAAGAGTTTGAAGATTGCTTTACAAATGCTGAACTGGAGTTTACTCAAACGCTAAAGTTTTTGAAGATTTGGTGATTGGATGCATCATCTTAGGGGGAGTCTGTTGCTGACAGAAGATGTTAAAGCTGAAGCTATCCAAAGACCAAAGACAGTGCAAGAATACATGAAGATTGCAAGATTACTAAAGACAAAGTTATTTTATGAAGCTATTGTCAAGGGGGAGTTTGTTGGTGCATATTTGTGACAACAGCTTAGATTTGGTCTTTGAATATCTTGTAATTAGTTAAACGATAAACAGTTAGCGGGTTTAGCTTTGTATTAGTGAGATAATAATGTTTGGGCTAACCAAACCCAACGAATTGGGTTAATGGGAAACGAATTGGGCTTAGACCAATTCGCAGTCCATGTGGTGTTAACCAAGCCCAAGTAGCAAACCTTGTGTTATATAAACAGGGTTAGGCTTTAGGGTTTAGGTTAATCAGCCAAAACAGTGTTTGAGAGATAATAATTTCGTGAGAGATAGGCTTGGACGAAATTGAGTGTTGGTTAGGGTTTGGTTGATTGTAATTCAGTTTGATTGATAATCAATAGAAACCCGGTTTGAAAGCGAATTGCTGATTTCTGTTCCTACACGTTTTCTGCTATATTCTGATCAAGAGGATTCCGCACTCTTGATCGGATTGACAATTCTGTGAAAGATCCATACGAACAAGGGACCTACAGAGATCATCAATCCTCGGTAAAGGATACCGATTCTTGATGGTTAACTTGTTTAGCTCGCGGTAGTCAATGCACTTGCGAAAGCTACCGTCCTTCTTTTTGACAAATAAAACTGGAGCTCCCCAAGGCGAGAAGCTTGGTCTGATAAATCCCTTGTCCAATAGCTCCTGAAGTTGTGTCGACAGCTCTTGCATCTCGGAAGGTGCGAGTCGATAAGGTGCCTTGGCTACAGGCGCGGCGCCTGGAACCAAGTCAATATGAAATTCGACTTGTCGTTGAGGCGACAATCCTGGCAAGTCTTCGGGGAAGACTTCAGGATAGTCCCTCACAACTGGGATATCTTCCAGCTTCGGCTCATCGGCTTCTTTGTCCACAACGTGCGCCAAGAAGGCAACACATCCTTTCTGCAAACATTTTCGGGCCTTCAAACAATTGATAATCCTTAGAGGCGTATCATGCTTCTCTCCGTGCACTACAATCATCTCTTCGTTTGCCATCGGAATGCGAATGATCTTCTCATGGCATACGATCTCAGCTTGGTTACTCGACAACCAATCTATTCCAACTACCACGTCAAAGCTTCCCAACTCGACTGGCAGAAGATCAAGCGTAAACTCATGCTCTCTGAGTTCTATTACACAGCCTCTAATTACTTCGTTTGCCTCTACTAGCTTTCCGTTAGCTAGCTCTATCGAGTATGGAATATCTAGCTTACTGGCTACCAACCCAAGTATATTATTAAATTCTAGGGATACAAAGCTATAATCGGCACCAGTATCAAACAGAACAGATGCAAAGTGTTGGTTGATAGGGAACGTACCCGTGACTACGTTCGGATCTTGGCGAGCTTCCTTAGCCCCAATGTTAAAGACTCTCCCCTGAGCTTGGTTGTTCTTTGGGCAATCTCTCTTGAAGTGCCCAACATCACCACAGTTAAAGCAACCTTGTTTGTTTCCAGCACCACCCTGAGGGTTGTTTTGGTTGCGGTTTCCATTAGCAACTTGGTTTCCAGAACTACCACGATTTCCATAACCTCCCTGGTTACGATTCCCAGTCTGATTCCCATTGCTGTTTCCACCACGGTTACCGTTTCCACTACTATTTCCTCTCTGACCACCATTTCCATGACCAGTACCGGCCCAGCATGTCTCCTTCGAATGACCGTTCTTCCCACAAGATTCACACTTCCTATACCTACATGGGCCGGCATGATGGAGCTGGCACACATCACACTTAGGCAAGGTGCCCATGTATCCTTTCCCCTTGTTCTCAGAACTCGCAACACCAGTCTTGACTTCGGCTGGTGGGTTCGCATCCCTTTTCTTGTTACCATTGGTGTTTCCTTGAGTACTCTACTTGAAGTTGGAGAACTTCCGCTTGTTCTCTCCAGACGACTCGACATGAGTCTCCTTCTTCTTTCCATCAGAGATTGAGAACTTGTTCAGCCTAATTGCTTCTTCAGTGAATGCCACACTCAGATCAATGGCCTCAGTGATCGTTGGAGGCTTTGATGTTGTCACCATGCTCATGATTTGGGGTGCCAATCCACAAATAAAACATTCGATTCGCTTGAACTCCGGTTCAACCATGTAGGGGACAACGCGAGACAGGTCATGGAATCTTTGCACATACTCAGCAATCTTCGGACCATCCATCTTTAGATTCCAGAATTCAGTTTCTAGCTTCTGAATCTCAGCTCTCAAGAAGTACTTCTTGCGCATCAATTCTTTCATCTCATCCCAAGTCATAGCATACGCAGCTTCCTCTCCCAGAGTCTGAACCTTAAGGTTCCACCATGATAGAGCTCCGTCTAGGAAAAGTCCAGAAATGTAGGTGACCTGGTGCTCTGGCGCTCACTTGCTCATTCGCAGCACATAATCGATTTTCTCAGCCCATCTAACATAAGCTACAGCACCTCCAGTGCCGTCAAAGTTGAGAGGCTTGCAGTCTAGGAACTGCTTACAAGTACAGCCTGTACAAGCAACATCATTCACAGAAAACATTAGCAAACGCACATGGAATGTCCAAACGTATCGTAATGTGTCTTAAGTGACTTAAGCATTACCGTGAGGTGGGTTATTTCCTGAGGTACCTCCGCTGTGTTCAGAGCACAAGGCCTCATGTTGTGAGATTTCTTGTGAAATCCGTTCTTGCAGTTCTGCCTCAGTTGTGGGCAACTGATTGTTTCTCCGAGGAGGCATCTTCTAAAAGAAGATTGTATAGGTCAGGTCTTATGTATATAATAAGTAGCATGTATAAAGTAGCGTTTATCATAACAAGTAAGCATGTAATCATCACAATCATGGCATAAGCAAGTAATTTAACATTGTATTTAATGAGAACATTACGATTGAGCTTTCATTAATCATCGACCACAAATACAGTTACATGTTTTACTAAGTATCACATCAGAAGGGACTACAGGGTCACACGACCCTTGTCCAAAATGTCTATCAGTCTACAATAGTCATATAATCAAAAAGTGGTCTCCAAAAGGCTTCGCAAGCTAGGCTCAATAGCGGTGCTCTCATCAAAAGTACATAAAACCAAAAACCGGCTATGCTGATGGTGGTGGAGGAGGAGGTGGAGGAAAGAAAAGCAAGCTGTGCACATGCGCGAGCTCCTCCTCAAGATCATAAATGTGCCGCAACAGATAGCTGATCTGTTGCTCCATGGTGAGGAATCGAACATCAAAATCTGGATAAGGAAAAAGAGGAGCAGGTGGAGTCGCAAAAGGTGACGGACATGAACAAGATGGAGGACGTGGAATCCTCTCAAGCTCCATAATTCTACGACACAGGATCTCTTGCTAAAGCTGCAAAGACAAGAGTAACTCATCCCGTGTGTAACCAGTAAAGTGTGAGGGATGGTAGGGATCAGAAACTTGCATGGTGTTCGGCGGAAACCATATGAGTGGCTCGCCTGGTGGTGAAGAAGTAAAATGAGCAGTAGGTGCATACTGAGGCATGTGAGGAAAAGTTGCGGTCACATGTGGGTAATGGCCAGGCTGCTGGCTAGAAGGGCCTTCCCCTAGACGGGGTGCGGGTATGTCCTGAAAGAAAGTGATATGCAGGTCAGTGCGGTGAACATCGGACACAACCGGATGAAAAGGAGCAACATCAACAGGTGCAGGTGCATGTGGAGGAGTGGCTGGCTCAATAATAGGGGGGTCAGCAGGTGCAGGAACTGGATCCGGTATAAGTGGTGCAATGTCAGGTATGCCAAATGTTATAGGATCAAAATCAGGCAAAGGCTCAGGAGCTGGTATCGTCTCAGGATCAGCAGGTGCATCAACAGGCTGATCGTTGGGAACAAAATCTAGCTCAAATCCAGGCTCAACGTCATGTGGGGGAATCGGTGCAGCTGACATGGCTGTATCGTTATCAGTATCTGTGGCGTAACGTCGCAGTCCCACTGCATGCAAGGCGGAGGATGACACAGACTCAAAGGAATCTGGAACAGAATGATCAGAGGAAACCTCAATGATAGGATTCTCAACGAGTGGAACAACAATGACATCCTCAGCTAAAACTCCATCACCCTGGGCATCATCAGGGGGACCATCAATAAGAAGATCGACATCATCATTAGACAAGTAATCAAAAGGCAAATCCTCAAAAGGAAAGGCCGTAAGAGGCAAAGGGGCGAGGATCGGTGCCACGGCGTGCTCACCATCGGGATGTCCGAGGATGAGATGGCCCTAGACAGGAATAGGAATAAGAAAGGGATCCTCGTCGGGGATACCATAAGCATGCGGTAAATCATCGCCAAAGTCGGGCAGCGCAAAAGGTTGAAAATCGTCGTCGTCGTCCGACATCATCTCCGGGTCACTCTCGTTATCGGAGGTAAAGATCTCTGGCTCTGGGACGATCTCATCGTCAGAAACAATGGCCAAGGGGTCGATAGTATCAAACAGTCCACTCTCAGACGAAGACATAGTGTCTGTAACAAAACAATCACAACATATGCACATATATCAACAACCATCAGTAAGCATGTAATTAATAACAATGTATTCACGTATCCGTCCTAGTCTTCCCAGACTATCCCACCCAGTCTCCCAGACTGAACCACCCAGTCTCCCAGACTAAACCGCCTAGTCTCTCATACTAAACCTCTCAGTTTCTCAAACTGAACTCCCAGTCTCTCAGACAGAACCACCCACTCTCTCAGACTGAACCACCCAGTCTCTCAGACTGAACCATGAACATAAACCTTGAAATGTGTTTCGTGTCTTTTGTTTGTAAAAATGTTTGTTTTCCTGGATCGGGGCGTTTCGTGTATGCAATGAAAACATGCTGTGAAAACATTTTCGTGAGAGCCCTAATGATTGTAGTCTAGACTCGAGAAGGAATCCTAGTTCACTACAATCGAAGCTCTGATACCAAGCTGTCACACCCTGACTTTTGCGGAAGCGTGATTATGGTGTGACTTTCTTAATACCATCACATTCAATCATAACAATGACTATATGATAAAACCATAGATTTTTCATCCATTAAATAAGTTTGAAAACATCACAACATCATTGTTTAAACATAGACTTCAATTTCAAGTTTTACAAACCATACGAATTGTTTACGAGTTCACTAAGGACTCATTAAAAGACATTAAATAAAACCAAGGTTTGGAAGACGTGTCTCGTCCAGGAATAAGACACACTAACCAAACCCAAAGACCATGGATGACATCTTTATTCCTAACGCACCAAGAAACTTCCAACGCCCGCCAAATCCACTTACTAATTCCTTGAAATACATGTATTTTGAAAACATCAACAAAAGTTGAGCGAGTTCGTGTATTTGTTTGAGTATATGAATAAACCTTTGAAATCATTGTAAGTATGTATGTAAGTGTATAAATCCCGGTATGAAAGCAACAAGGAAAAACATATCACCAATGGTTTGCAAGGCCATTGATATGTGTGACGTGATGCAGGAAAGCTCAAACCTAGCAGATTTGCACCAGGCTTCCGGCTGTAAGACATAGTCTACCCATGGGACAACCCTGGTGCAACATGGGTGGAGCTCGCTACACCCAAATAGATCTATTACTCATGTCCCTCGCTCCTACAACGAGGATTGATGGCCTTAAGCGTCATACCCACCACACACATGATCTAGAAGTACCCTTCATTAGCTAACCATACCAAATAATAACGTTTGTAAACAATTGTAACATGTACTTCACTCCCGAAGTTATAAAACTGAAAACAGTTAAAGAAAAGGGGGAACACGAAACTCACAGTCTTGCGTCTTCGGGTCACAGTAACTCAAAGCTCCTTCAGTGAACACGACTACCTACAACGTACTAATGTCTATTAGACGAACGGGCCATGCCTTGACTTTGTATTAATGTCCTTGAGTTACGTTTCTTTTGTGTTTTCGATATTATTCCAAGTTACATAATTATTTGTTAAAATAATTAATATTTTAACTTAAATTAAAATTACAAATTTTGGAATAATTGTTAAATAATATTATTGTAATAATACTTCCCAAGTATTTATACTTGTATTCTCTTTTAAGTTCCAAAAATAATAATATATTTTCAAGTCCACTTGGAAAATATATATAAACTCATTTTTCCCAAAAATGATATACTTCACATTTGTTTGTGAAAGTGTATATTTTCCCAAAAATATTGTGTTTCACGTTTGTTTAAGAAAATATATATTTCTTATAAATAATATATCTTCCAAAAATTTCAAGAAAAATGTATATTTCATACTTGCCAAAAACAATATCTTTTTCTCTTGTCAAAATATGATATATTCTTGTAGTAATTGCAAAAATCATATTTTTATTTCCTTGATGTCCAAAATATGAATTACCAAAATATACAAATGAATATTATTTCCGGAATATTTTGTGAGTTATATTCCTTTGTTCGGTTTCATCTATATTTTGTGTAAGTATGTATATCTATTCCTTGGAATTTTGGTAATATTTTGGATGGTAATTCTTGGTGTTTTTGTGAGTTATATTATTTCAAGTCCTCAAATAATATAACTATTACACAAAGTATACAAATAATCATACACATGTGTCTTCTAAATATATATATATATATTCTAAATACATGTTTAGTTACTTTTATTTATAAAAACCAACCTCCAATATTTGTATTTTTGTAACCAAAATTTATGGCAAAGTTTATGTGGAAAAAACTCATGGTTAAAATACACTTATAAATATTTGTTAAAAATATTTTTCTAAGTGTTTATATTTTTAGAAAATTTTGCCATAGTTTCCCCTAAAAATGGAGGTTTCCATGCTTTCAAGCATATCATTTTCTTTTGTAAAAATCATCACAATCAATTTACAATCATCAACAAATAATCCTTACTAACCAATCTTGCCAAAATCATGCATATTTCACTACTTCATGAACTTGAAAGTTTATGAAAATTTGTAGTAACTTGGTAGTGTGTTTAGTAAGTTTAGTTACCTTTTAAAGTGTGGTTGTTTATTTTAAAACATCATTCTTGAAGGATTTAGATGTTTACAACTTGTAATCATGTTTTATAAAAATGTTTCTTTATGAAATTTTCTTGTTACACAAGTGTTTCTACACTTGTTTAACCACCAAAAATAGTGTTTGTTTATGTAAGAACCAAGTTTTAACAAAACTTATATTTTAACTTGGTTTCTTTAGAATAATCCATGAAATATTTAGATCTACAAGATTAACAATATACTTTGATCATTACTTTACAAGAAAACATTACGTTTCTTTCAAGTCCATGCTTTATATGTGGATGATCCATCATCCTACAACAAGTTCTGCAGAAATCAGTCAGATAATAAAATTAGGGCCTAGGAGTAAGCCCAACATCTAAAATACATTAAAACCCAAGTGTGGATACAAGGGTTAACATATAAACTTTCCGGAAGCCAAACTATGCACTAAAAAGCACCCGAAACTTATCTAAAATGCTAAAATCAGCATAATTCAGCAACAATTCAGCTATAATCAGCTTTTAAGCACATTAATATCATGTAGAATTTATGTTTTATTGTCCAAAATAACTTACAAAGTGTCGCGAATTAAAACTGCCACAAAAAGTGCTTTATACCTAGTGAAACTGCGCTATTCAGCACTTTAACGAACCGTAACGAACCGAACAACCGGACAATAACTGGGACATCAAAATTTGACTAGAAGTAATGTTTTTATGATATTAAACTAGTATTGATGATAGAACACCTTAAAAATCATAAAAACCCCTAAACACACTTAAACATACTTAAACCTTACCGTAACACTTTAAACCTTCAACTTCCAAAATTTTACATGTTACCCCCCCCCCCCCCTTCTTCACCAAATCCGGCCCCTATGGGTCCCACCTAAAGATTTTACTTGATTTTATTAGATTATACTAGATCTTATGTAGGGAATATTCTAGTAATATACCATATGAAATATATGAAAGATCTTTATAAATCCTAAACAAATCACACTTCCTCACTCACTCATCTTCTACCTTTCTTCTTCCTTTACTCATGGCTCAACACCCACACACTTACACATTCATTTTCAAACTTCAATCATTCAATCCAAGGTGATCTAGTGGTGTATGGAGGCCATTTAGGAAGGTGTATGGTGCTAGAACTTGAAGGACCACCTTGTGGAGCTTTTAACCTCTTGATTTCTTCCTTGTGCATCATCTTCATCTTTGTGCCACTTCCCTAGCCATTAGAGCTAGTAGTAAGCTTCTTGATCACTAATTTAAGTCATGTTTATGTTATGCACAAGATTCACCATCTAAACAACTTAACTTCTAATGTTAAAAATGAAAAGATCTAACATATTCATGAAGAAAATAAGTGATTACATGAATTTTTAGTGTAAGTAATGAAGTTGTTTATGTTATATCTTGAGTTTATGATTAGATCAAGTATGTTAAAGCTTAGATCCACCAAGTTTAAGCATGGATCTTGAAGGATCCATGGTTAAACTTGAAGATGAACATGTGAAGCATAATGTGAACTTGAAATAGGAATTTTTACACATAAACTTGTAATCTTAAAGTAATAAAGTGTGTGTTAAGCTAATTTTTGAAACTAATATCTATGAAAAGTTTGTTAAAAGTTTAACACAAAGCGTGTTTATGAAAGATCTAAAGATATTAAGCATGGGTCTTGAAAGATCCATGGTTAAACATGATATTAAAAATGATGATCTTTCTAATAAACATAAAAGTAGTTTTGGAACATGATTTACAAGGTTTGAAAACATAAAACTCATGGATGAATGAGTTAGTGGATTAAAGTTTCACATAAGTTTGTTTAAAATACAAAAGAACACTTGTTTTTGGAAAGATCATAATATGTAAAGTGTAGATCTAAAAGACTACACATTTTTAACAAGAGACAAGTTCACCATGATGTTTCATATGAAGAAGTTAGTGTTTATTGTTGATGATTGTTGTTAGAAAATTGTTTTGATGTTGAAAAGAAAATAAACATGTCACACCCCGAAATTATCAGAGCTGGCGTGACTGGACTGGTATCTTCATTGCACAGCGGAAGCAGATAAAGCTAAGACTTTCTAGAAATTGAACGCCCACTAAGTACTCGAGTCTCCAATGGTTCTCCTATTCCAACCGTGCCTTGTCTTAGAAAAGTAACCTGAGAAAGAAACATGCGAAAAAATCAACCTAAAGTTGAGCGAGTTCATAGTTTGTTTGTAAAAGATTTGAAATAAATCTTTTGAGTTGTGAAAGATTTGCAATAAATCTTTTGAGTTGTGAAAGATTTGAAATAAATCTTTGGAATAACCGGTTTTTGAAATAGTATTGAGAAAACGAATCAAAAGTCATTTTCTTGCCAAGTTATATGGAAACGTTGTGTTTGTAACACGTTATGTTCGTAAAAACCATGTATTTGTAATGTTCGCATAACCGTCAATGCCCACCCTGACTTTGACTCCATACCCGCATAATCCTATGCTTTGAATTTTGTATAAAACATGGTATTTAATTTGTATGAACAAGTAGTTCTGTAAGTATATATGTCCCTGGTATGTAGCAATAAGGAAAAAAAAAGAGATCACCAATGGTTTGCAAAGCCAATGGTATGTGTGAAGTGCAAGTAGGAAGACTCAAACCTAGCAGATTTATGCGTCGGGCACAAAGTCACCCCGAGGTCCGTACTGTTGGGCCTGGGGCTGGGCTCGCTACACCCAGATAGATCTACCGCTACTGTCCCTCGGTCCTACAATGAGGATTAATGGCCTCAAGTTGCGCCTACCCACTCACATGATCTAAGTAGTAAACCCTCCTTAAGCTAACCATACCATGTATAAAAATGTCTGTAAGTGTCTGTAATCATTGTACATGTATTTTACCCCAGTGTCTAAGACTGATCCTCCCTCAGTCTCTAAGACTGATCCTTCCTCAATCTCTAAAACTGATCCTTCCTCAATATTATCACCAGATGATCCCATCCCTAGTCATGAAAATCATTCACCTTTCGATAATACGCATTTGTTTTGTAAAAACCGGTATGTTTAGTATAAACCTTTCGTAAATCATTTGAGTTCCTCGAAATCCCTTCGTAATATGATTTAGAAATACGAGTTTTGCATTTGTTCAGAACTTTGTATGTTTTTGCAAAACGTGCATGTCTTTCCACCCCGAAAACATTTACAAAAATGTAAACAGTAAAAAGTGGGGGTTATGAACTCACCTGAATTTCCATGTGCAAAGCTAGCTAATTACGACTCCGTGATGTCGTTTCCAAAATGAGACTCGCTAGCGTGAATTCTACAATATTCCTAACACGGAATATCTAATAAGTTTCTAAATAAAAGCGGTAACTAGTCTACGTGTCACCGAGCTCTACCGAATCGTTAGCCGAACGATTCGACAGTAAGTTGTTAACTTGAAAGAAGCGAAGAAGTTATGCTTGCGTAATTCGTTTATTCGTCGGTATTTAAGAAGTCTCGAAAATACTTAGTTCTCGTGAGGTTCAAAATATATGAATATTTATATAAAAGTATATAAATATATTGATATAATCGCGTTAGTTGTCTCGAGAAATCGTACGTGTATGTACAAAAGTTTGTATGAAAATAACGTATAACCAATTCGTATCATATATACGTCTCGTATGATATTTACCAAAGTGTATGTCTATGCCATTTAGGCGTTTGACGTAAATATAAAAAGTCATATTCATGAAAGAATCGTCGGATTGTCGTGTTTGAAAATAAATATATAACTATATTTATTTTTATAAACAAATGTGTGTTCGGCGTTTGAAACAATATAAATAATTATATTGACTTTATAAAGGAGTTGACGAAATTCCGAAGTTTATAATAAATATAATAATTATATTTATTTGTTGTAAATAAATTTCTGACTCGTCTTGTCGTTTGATATTTTGAAATAGAATATAAACTATATTCAAGTTTACGAAAAGATTTCGTATTGTTTTATACTTGAAAGGATTGTCGAAAGTAATAAAAGAATTGAAAATATTATTTCATGTTTTATTTTATAAAAGCATTATCGAAATAATATCCAAATTGTCGTCTTTGTAAATGATTATTTGAATCCGATAATAAAACGCCTTTTGTGTTTGCGGATTTTCTCGAAAAACGGGCAGAGTTTCCTCTGTTTTTAGGATAACCCGACAAGTCAAGTTGTCGCTATTTGCCAAAACGCAACATTTTCAAAACTCTACAATTTAATGTAACGGCAATATTAATATTTCCATCAAATATTCCAAAAATGCCAATTCCCTTTTATCCGTAATAAATCTAACATATATATAGCTATTATGTCACGTGTCGGTTCGCTTTTTAGCTATTATATGAAATTTTGTATACACACGTTTGGATACGAGTTCAAGTAGTTAGTAGTTCGCTCGTATAATATTTGTCGTTTTCATTAGTCGGGTCGGTTTGAGCTCGGTTTCGCGTCAAATTAGTATTTATATAAATAATATAACAAAATTCGCATCGTTTAAATTTTACCGAGCCTCGTGTTGACTGAGTTGACTGCGTTGACTAGCAGTTGACTGAGTTTGACCAGCTTTGACCACGTTTGACCAGCTTTGACCACGTTTGACCCGTGTTGACCAGGGTTGACCGGACCCGAAACTGAACCGAGGCACTAAAAATGACCCAAAACTGCCTCTTGACCCGTGTTTGACCTGTTGACCGCGTTGACCCGAGCCCGAGAGCGTCCCGAACTTAAATTTTCACCCGAGACGAAAGTGTTTCGTATGGACTCTACGGGTCACTAGGAGCCCAAAAATATAATTTTCGTCGAAAACGGACGGCCGGAACCTCGCCAAAACCATGTCAGAAGTCGGAATTTCGCCGGAGAATAAAATTTCTTGAAAATTTGCAGAAATGCTCCTCAAGTCCCGATCTAAGCATCTGCAAAGTCAAAAGTTCAAAACGAACTCGCCGGAATTTGACCGGAATTTCACCGGAGTTGCCATAGAGCTCAAACCACTAAGAATTAGCTAAAACTAACCTCACCACGCGATCCGGAACGTCGGATATAGTCGAAAAAGTGTACTCTAGGCCGAAAAACGGCCGCCGGAAAAGTCGCCGGAAAAATCGTCGGTCGCCGGAACTCCGCCGGAAGTCGTTTCTAGAGAGAGAGAGAGTAGAGAGAATTATGAGGGTTAGAGAGAGAAAGTGTAGGTGAAAATGATAGATTTTGGGGGTGAAATCCTTTATATAGTGAGGGTTTTGTGGGCTTGGGCCCAAGGCCCACAAGCCTGTTTCTAGCATTTTGAACCGTCCGATCTCGTTTCTAAAGCCCGTTTTGCACCCTGAACGTCGTGTAATGTCGTACAATGTCATTTTAGGATCAAGGATATGTAAAATAGCGTCGGAAGTTGACGGTTGACGTGTTCGTTCGTCGGTTGCGTTAAAATCGCGAAATTTGCTCAAGAGGTCGTTTCTAAACCGTTTTTCGATCCGATTTCGACTGTAGCTACTAAACTTTTACTACGGAGCTAAATATAGCGTAAAATGTAAGTTCTGAAGGTGACAAGTGCCTCCATCGCTTCCGTTTCGTTGCCGATGCGTTTCCTGCTATCGCGTTTTTAGTTCCTGTTTGCGTTTGTGTCGCACGGAAGCCCAATAAATTCACAAAAATTTAACTCATAAATATAAAATACTCGTAGAAAATCCGTATTTGTCGGCGTTGTCAGTATTTCGTACGGTTTCGTTTCGTTATCGCTTAACGTTTAACATGTTTCTCCGCAAATCAGCATTCGCGCACTGTAAAGTCGGATAGACGTTCCTAGGCACTCCAAAGGACTAATTAAGTTAAGTTGTGTTGTAAACACTATTTATTATCGCGTTAATTACTTGTTAATCATGTAATTAGGTGCCGTAAATGACCGGTTGTCACATTCTCCCCCTGTTACAAAAATTTCGTCCTCGAAATTTAGACTATGTTATCCCCTCAGAATTGTGTTGTTTGCAGGTAAGTCCGAATCATAACAAAGTGAATGACCGTGTAATCGAAACAAGACTTATTCGAGTCATGTGAATTTAATGACATTCCTCCACAATAGGAATCCCAACGGTTTAAAAGAAATGTGTCTCAGTAATTGATGTCAAAGGAAACGAGACGTAATGATACAGTCACCAGTGCGACTAAGTTAACAAGGATCCAACAATAAAAAGGAACTTCGACCAATCGAATTCCATATGAACGTTTATAACCTGTGAATGAGTTCTAGAAGCAATAACATCCACTGGATGAACTTAGAATCAACAATCTCAAATAGTTTGCATGAAACGCTCGATCGTGATCAGCACAAGCTGCAAGTTATACCGACGCCACAAGGTGTCTTAGTGAATGAAGCAATTCGAATATATCGGTGATCAAAAAAGTATCACCTGTTGTTTTACATGAAACGCTCAATCATATAATTAGCCCAAGCTACAAGTTTGTACTGACACCACAAGGTGTCGTAGTGATTTAAATAACTCTATAATAGCGGTGATCAAACAAATTCACCGTGTTTGAAGTCAAATGAAGATTCAACGAAATAAATCTGAACGCTTGTTCCAAACAAACATCATAGGATTTTCAATTGAAATTTGAACATCAAAGAAATAATGTTTCCGATCGAAGATGAAGAAGCAATGAATGTCGCAAAGCATTCGATCGATGTTGAAAGAACCGTTATGAGGTACACCGGAATATGAGATGAATTTGTGTACCATTGTCTTAACACACAATTGTATTAAGACTGTTGTAATGTGATAAATCAAAGCGGATTTAATCTGAATCAATAAATGAATAATTAAATCCGTGCATAAGGTATGTAAATGAGTTTAGCGCAAGGTTCAAATAAGTGATAATACCACCACAAGGTGTCGAAATCAACAAACAATTTAATGGAGTCGAATGCCAAACAAATTTACTTTGACTAGGAACAAATGAAACACTTGTTAAAACAAATTTGAATATGATGCTCCCAATACATCATATGATGCTCTGAAGTGAATATGTGTAATGGACAAGTTCAAACAATTGAACTTGGTTCCGGCGCTAGGTGACAATAAATACATGTACCAACAAGACAGCTTTCGGCATGGTCGCAACGAAAACCATGTATGTAACTTGTAGAGAGATGATCGTGATACAATGACCATTAAGAGGAGTAGAGATACGAAAATCTACTCAGTAAGTGTGAAATTCTAAATTTCAATAAAAGAAATTTGAGGACTTTACCTGGGGGTTTCGTGTGACGACCAATTGTTAGGTGACATTACCATGGAATGTCAAACATAACGTATTCGTCGTTAGTTAGGTAGGGGGGAAATGCGGAGACAATCGTCTTCTCCCTGGCGTGATTCGTGTCGTTGCAGGATCGCGTGACAAGTTGTCGTTTCCTGATCGTTAGTTCTCCTGCTGACAGGGATCTAGCTTCGTCATTAAATTTGCGTCATCGTTCCTTCTCAAAGGCCTCGCCTCGATAGTCGTATGTGTCGTACTTCAACCTCCGTTGATGTATAGTTTAAGTTTCACGTATACCTGTGCACTAGCGTTGTCTGCCGCGTAGAAGGTGATGTACCCCGACATCCGTTGACGTAGAAATTGAGTTCCATGTATTCTCGTGCGCTAGTGTTTCGTTTTGCGTAGAATGTGATGTACTCCGACATCCGTTGACGTAAAATTTGAGTTCCATGAATTCTCGTGCGATAGTGTTTCGTTATGCGTAGGCTGCCTGCTCGGGAAGTTAAAATATCATAGACAATATGGATAATAGTGTGTGCCCGAGTCAATATTTGCAGTTCCTACGTGATGACCTTTAATGAACTTCAACATAAGTTTCCGAAGGTCTTACATGCATGTTTCCTAAACTCTCAGAGTTTCGTGTACTGTACGCGACTGTTTGTGTATCGTGGGTAAAACACCACTTTAGCGTATGTTTGAAAACAAAATCTTGACTGTTTGTTTTTCGGCAACGGTTGGAGACCATATTCGAGTACTATGCGTTCTGTATGTATTCAGGTTTTAATATTCTAAGTTCCCAGAGGAAAGTGAGGTTAGAGCCTAGGTATCTTTACAGAAAACCCTATTCGCTGTAACCTATAGCTCTGATACCAATCTGTCACACCCCGAAATTATCAGAGCTGGCGTGACTGGACTGGTATCTTCATTGCACAGCGGAAGCAGATAAAGCTAAGACTTTCTAGAAATTGAACGCCCACTAAGTACTCGAGTCTCCAATGGTTCTCCTATTCCAACCGTGCCTTGTCTTAGAAAAGTAACCTGAGAAAGAAACATGCGAAAAAAATCCACATAAAGTTGAGCGAGTTCATAGTTTGTTTGTAAAAGATTTGAAATAAATCTTTTGAGTTGTGAAAGATTTGAAATAAATCTTTTGAGTTGTGAAAGATTTGAAATAAATCTTTGGAATAACCGGTTTTTGAAATAGTATTGAGAAAACGAATCAAAAGTCATTTTCTTGCCAAGTTATATGGAAACGTTGTGTTTGTAACACGTTATATTCATAAAAAACATGTATTTGTAAAGTCTTGTATTTGTAATGTTCGCATAACCGTCAATGCCCACCCTGACTTTGACTCCATACCCGCATAATCCTATGCTTTGAATTTTGTATAAAACATGGTATTTAATTTGTATGAACAAGTAGTTCTGTAAGTATATATGTCCCTGGTATGTAGCAATAAGGAAAAAAAAAGAGATCACCAATGGTTTGCAAAGCCAATGGTATATGTGAAGTGCAAGTAGGAAGACTCAAACCTAGCAGATTTATGCGTCGGGCACAAAGTCACCCCGAGGTCCGTACTGTTGGGCCTGGGCTCGCTACACCTAGATAGATCTACCGCTACTGTCCCTCAGTCCTACAATGAGGATTAATGGCCTCAAGTTGCGCCTACCCACTCACATGATCTAAGTAGTAAACCCTCCTTAAGCTAACCATACCATGTATAAAAATGTCTGTAAGTGTCTGAAATCATTGTACATGTATTTTACCCCAGTCTCTAAGACTGATCCTCCCTCAGTCTCTGTCACACCCCCAAAATCCACATGCGGAGTACCACCGCTTGGAGGCGTGACTTACCAGGATCCAGCCACCAATTACACCGAACATAAGTAGATAGTGAGAATGATCACCAACCATAATAGTTAGTAATACATCATAGTTTTAAGTTCAAAAGTTTAACTTCAAATAATAGTTTAAGTAAGTCGCGGAAGCATAGGCAAAACAGTTTAAACAATGTTCATAGTTCAAGTTATTTAGAACCCAACACACGGGTTTAGACGACCACTACACTTCCCCAAGCCACAAGCTCCTGAGTCACTGGGTACCTGCAAAGCATGCAGTAGGGTATCAACATAATGTTGGCGAGTTCATGAGATGTCCAGTTTTAACTTTTCGAAAAACGTAGGTTGTTTAGATAAAGCATTTATAATCACGTCATGGGGAGCTACACCATATGAAAGCGACTAAACTGATGTTACCGAAACTGTTGACGAGAAGATTTTGTGCCCCAGGTCAATGTCTATCGTCATTGACCGAGATGCAAGGTCTACTAGTTCACGCCCGATCTCCCCCGGTCACGGTGTGAGGTTGTCAAACCTAATAGCGCTATCAACTAATAACCCGTTCGCCCTCGGCGATTAATCGGTACTGTAAGCAGGGACTTTAAATGATAGAGATTCGTTTAGTTTTGCTAGTTGTGATTTATAAATAATATCCAAACGCATTTTCCCCCGGAAATAGTAATTTAGAAGTTACCCCTTTAGTTTGTTCGTGTCCCTCCCTGGGACGCATGCTTTTAGTGTGTGAACTCACCTTGGGTTGCTCAGTAGTTTAGTTTACTTGGTTATGGATGCTGGTCACCACGTCCTAATATGGTTATCGGTATAGGTCAGGCTCGGATACAAGTAATCACGTATATCCTACACGTATCTAACACATAGTATGCATACAGTTTTGAGTTATTGGGCCTGCTCTAATAATGGCACAGTCAAACAGCAACAATTAACATGTAGTCCAGTCAAACAGTAATCACGCATGAACAGTCCATACACTTTGGCCCAATAACGGAGACCAGTAACCCACTCGAGACAAGGTGGTCTCGAGTCGAGACCGAGAGGTCTCGAGTCGCAACCAAGTGGTCTCGGGTTGTAGCGGGGTGGTCTCGAGTCATGCAACCACGAGTCGCAACCTCAGATTTCTCGGATTCAGTCTCGAGTCGAGATCATGAGATCTCGAGTCGAGACCAAGCTGGTTTCAAGTCCTTGAAGCTGGTCTCGAGTTGTCAAGGGATGGTCTCGAGTCGCAATCTCAGCGGTCTCGAGTTGTCACGTATATGATCTCGAGTCGTAACCGAGGGTCTCGACTCGCACACCTGTTGTTTCTAGAACCCAGCCAAGAATTGTACTACCCAATAGAATTTCATGTGCATGATATTGTGTACTACCCAATCATATGGCACAAACATGTTTTCTTGTCTAATCTTAATTCAAAACAGATCAAAGTATGGTATTTCAAATATTCATCAGATATTCATATCACATTCAAATCTCATTCTTTCATTTCATCATTTACAAGCATGTTCATTCAAGGCAGCCTAAACCTCTAAACAAATGCATGATTCGGACATCACTAACGGCTATCATTGGTTTCTCTATCTAGCACATCATCACTTGGTTCAATAATAACATATATATGTATTTGTTACATCATTTTGGCATATCATTCCTAAACAACATTCTCATTCATCACAACACATAGCTAGCATCAAAAGCCATCATTTACTAAACGTATTATTCATGTTAATGAAATGTCTTTATCATTCAACAATGTCCATTAAATCAACAAACACTTTCATCATACTATTATCATGCAATTTCGTGTGTTTACAAAGAATCACTAACCGGATGGTAAAAAGGTATCGAGACAAGAAAGAAGATGAGCAAATGGAGTGTCCGAGTGGTGATGATGAGTTTGGCCGAGTCTCCTCCTTGTTGTTGCCGATTGTTCCGAGAGGAAGGAGGGGAGGGGTGATGCTTGATTGTTAGGGTTTAAGGTTTTCTAGAGAGAGAGAGAGAGAGAGTGAGGGTAAAGTGAGAGAGGGAGTGTAAAGGAGAGTGTGTGAGGGTTTTTGGTTTATATAAAAGGTGATGCACCCAAGTGGGTTTCCGAGTGGGCCAAGGGAGTGCACGGCCCAACTGATTTGGCTTACCCGAGACCGGGTGGTCTCTAGTCGGGTCCATGTTGGTTTTGGTCTACTTACATTCATATATAACACACGTACATACAACACATAGCACATTAAGATAATTCACAAATTTCCATTTAATAAAATATGTTCACATAATTTCAATACAAGATAGTTGCTCGGGAAAACCCAGAGTGTCACATTATCCCCAAGTTTTAAGAACTTTCGTCCCGAAAGTTAAGGCAGTCACTGTCAAGCTAGCATAAGTGAGAACATTTCAACGGGGTGTCACATCATCCCCCCGTTAGTTTGGAATTTCGTCCTGAAATTGGTTGTAGCTTCAGTGCTGAGAGTTTCATTTGGGAACAACTGGGGATACTTGCGCTTCATCTGGTCTTCCCGCTCCTAGGTAAACTCTGGGCCACGGCGCGAGTTCCAACGAACTCGTACGAGAGGTATCTGGCTATGTTTGAGGGTTTTGATCTCTCGATCCGTGATCTCAATCGGTTCCTCAGTAAAGTGTAGTTGTTCGTCAATAGTGAGTTCCTTGAAAGGAATGATGAGTGTTTCATCTGATAGGCACTTCTTCACATTAGACACGTGGAAGACGTTGTGCACAGCACTCAGTTCTTCAGGCAGATTCAATCTGTAAGCGACCTTACCGATCTTTTCTGTAATCTCGAATGGTCCGACATATCGCGGATTAAGCTTGCCCCGTTTTCCAAAACGAACCACACCCTTCCAGGGTGAGACTTTAAGTAGAGCCCGGTCACCAACCTGGAACTCTAGCGGTTTCCTATCCTTATCAGCCTAACTCTTCTGACGGTCATGAGCTGCCGCCATGCGTTGTCTGATCTGGGCAATCCTTTCCGTAGTGTCTACCACAAGTTCTGGACCTGTGATATGGCTGTCACCAACTTCCGCCCAGCAAAGAGGCGATCGGTATTTGCGACCGTACAACGCCTCAAAGGGTGCTGCCTGAATGCTGGTGTGGTAGTTGTTGTTGTAGGAGAATTCCACTAACGGTAGGTGCTTTTCCCAACTCTTGCCAAAATCGATCACACATGCCCTGAGCATGTCTTCAAGGGTTTGGATGGTGCGTTCGGATTGCCCATCCGTTTATGGATGATAAGCGGTGCTCATGTCTAGACGTGAGCCAAAGGATTTGTGCATGGCTTGCCACAACTCAGAAGTAAAACGCACGTCTCGATCAGAAATAATAGAGGTTGGCACTCCGTGCTTTGAAACCACTTCTTTTAAGTATACCTCTGCTAAGGTAGAGAACTTGTCTGTTTCTTTAATAGCCAAAAAGTGTGCAGACTTAGTTAATCGATCCACTATCACCCAAATGGTGTCATTTCCGCGTTGAGACCTAGGCAGGCCAGTAACAAAATCCATGGAAATTTGCTCCCATTTCCATTTCGGGATCTCTGGTTGTTGGAGTAGGCCTGATGGTTTCTGATATTCCGCCTTGACTCTCGCACAAGTCAAACATTTTCTGACATAGGTTGCTACGTGGGCTTTCATGCTAGGCCACCAGTATGTAGTCTTTAAGTTGTGGTACATCTTATCTGAACCAGGATGTACTGAGTAACGGGACTTATGGGCTTCATCCATTTCAAGCTCGCGCAAATTCCCATAAAGTGGGACCCATATACGCCCGTTCACGTAGTAAGCACCATCTTCTTTTTGTTCTAGCCGTTTCCTTGATCCTCGCAGGGACTCAGCCCTGACGTTCTCGGCTTTCAATGCTTCGACCTGAGTGTTTCGGATTTGCTTAGGGAGGTTCGAGTGGATGGTGAGCTGTAAGGCACGAACACGCCTAGGTTTGGTTTCCTTCCTGCTGAGGGCATCTGCCACCACATTAGCCTTGCCTGGATTATATTTAATTGCACACTCGTAGCCATTTAAGAGTTCGACCCATCGGCGTTGTCGCATATTCAACTCCTTTTGTTCCATTATGTGCTGGAGACTCTTGTGATCGGTGTAAATCGTGCACTTGGTACCGTATAGGTAATGTCTCCAAATTTTGAGCGCGAAGACCACAGCTCCGAATTCTAAGTCATGTGTCGTGTAGTTCCGTTCGTGGATCTTGAGTTGTCGCGAAGCGTAAGCAATAACCTTTTCGCGTTGCATCAATACGCAACCAAGTCATTGAATAGAAGCGTCGCAGTAAACAACAAAGTCGTCGGTACCTTTAGGTAAGGAAAGGATAGGAGCACTACAGAGGTTCTTCTTTAGTTCCTGAAAGGCAGATTCCTGAGCATTACTCCATTTGTAAGCAACACCCTTCTGAGTGAGGGCCGTAAGTGGTTGAGCGATCTTAGAAAATCCCTTGATAAATCTTCGATAGTATCCTGCCAATCCCAAGAATTGGCGAACTTCGGTCGGTGTCTTAGGTATAGGCCAATTCTTAATGGATTCGATCTTAGCGGGGTCGACATGAATCCCATGCTGATTGACTATGTGCCCAAGGAAATGGACTTCTCTAAGCCAGAAATCACATTTCGAGAATTTGGCGTACAGTTGCTCATTGCGAAGGAGTTCGAGAATAAGACGCAGGTGTTGCTCATGCTCCTCTTGACATTTCGAGTAAATTAGGATGTCGTCAATAAACACAATTACGAACTTGTCGAGGTAGGGTTTGCACACTCGGTTCATGAGGTCCATGAAGATTGCAGGTGCGTTGGTCATTCCGAAAGGCATAACAAGGAATTCGTAGTGACCATAGCGGGATCTGAAAGCAGTCTTAGAGATGTCCTCATCGCGGACTCTCAGCTGGTGATAGCCTGACCGCAGATCGATCTTGGAATAATAGCTCGACCCTTGCAGCTGGTCGAACAGATCGTCGATACGGGGAAGTGGATAACGATTCTTGATGGTAACCTTGTTCAATTCGCGGTAATCAATGCACATTCGGAATGTGCCATCTTTCTTTTTGACAAAGAGCACTGGGGCTCCCCAGGGTGATGAGCTTGGACGGATAAAACCTTTGTCCAAAAGTTCTTGTAATTGAGTAGAAAGTTCCTTGAGTTCCGCGGGAGCTAGACGATAAGGTGCACGAGCTATAGGTGCTGCTCCGGGAGCTAGCTCGATTTGAAATTCGACCTGACGGTGTGGAGGAAGTCCAGGTAGTTCTTCAGGAAATACCTCCGGATAATCGCGTACAACTGGAAAATCTTCAATCCTGTTTTCCTTTTTCTGCGTGTCGGCAACAAGTGCTAAAACAGCGGTGTGCCCCTTTCGTAGACACTTCTGGGCTTTCAAGAATGAAATGATGCCTGTGACTTCTCCGCTTTTTTCGCCTTGGATGATAAGGGGTTTGCCAGAAGGACGGGGAATGCGAACAGCTTTCTCTTGGCAGAGGATTTCCGCTCGATGCTTGGATAACCAATCCATACCAATGACGACGTCGAAGCTTCCGAGAATGATAGGGAAGAGATCGATACGGAAGGTCTGACCAGATAATTCTAGTTTGCAGTTACGAATAACGTGGGAGGCCTCGAGGTTTCTACCATTAGCTAATTCAACGATGTGCTTAGAGCTTAACGGCGTAAGAGTGGACTTAAGCTTCTTACTAATACGTAGGGATACATAACTAGCATCTGCTCCAGAATCAAATAATACAGAAACATAACGGTCATTGAGTAGGAACTTACCCGCTACGACGTTGGGGTCATTCCTCGCTTCTCCAGCTCCAATCACAAAAGCCCTTCCTCTTGCACCATTCCCAGCATTGTTGGGGTTGTTGTTGTTGTTATTCCCTGCTCCCTGGTTGTTGTTCTGGTTTAACTGGGGACAATTCTTCTTAATGTGCCCCTCGGCCCCGCACTGGAAACAACCCTTGATGTTCCCATGATGCTGCTGCTGCTGTGTTTGGTTCTGTCTTGCGGGATGAGGGCTCCTACAGTCCTTGGCCTCATGCCCCATCTTGTTGCATCGCTGACACTTGTTCCTTGCACAGGGCCCATTATGATGTCGATTGCACTTGTTACATTTGGGGAGATGGCCCTGGTAGCCGCCCTGCTGCTGAGGGCCCTTGTTGTTTTCAGTTTTCCTCTGTTGGGTTGGGGCCTGAGTGGGGTTAGCATCCTTACCCTGATTTCCATCCCACTTTCGTTTGTTATTACCAGAGGTTCCGACAGTAGCGTTTATCCTTTTGGGCAACTTGCCCTCCTCTACAGCCTAATCAGTGAGTTTGTGAGCAAGACGGACCACTGGCTGGATGGTATTGAGGTTGGCTGAGGTCACATGGCTCCGTATCTCTGGGGCCAAGCCTTTAATGTACAATTCGATCCATCGATACATAGGTCGAGACATGTTTGGGCAAAGTGCAGCATAGTCATTGGACTGTTTGGTGTAGGTCTCAATCTCTGATCCAATCATCTTGAGCTCAAAATACTCGTTTTCGAGCTTATGAATGTCATCCCTGTGACAGTATTCTTCCTTGATCATGTCCTTGAAATCTTCCCATGCAGTGGCATTAGCGGTTTCCAAACCAAGCATCTGAATCTGTGCCTTCCACCATGATAGCGCGTTTCCTTCAAGCGTACCAGTCGCGAACTTCACCCAGTTAGCAGGGGGCACTCGCAGACAGCAAAGACAGCTTCGGCCTTTTCAATCCAGTGCAGAAGGCCGATGGCACCCTCAGTGTCGTTGAAAGGGAGAGGCTTGCAATCCATGAAGGTTTTGAAAGTACAAACACGGGGTTGCGCAGGCGCAGGCTGGCCTGTCGTGAGAAGTGAAGCGAATAGGCTTAGAGGTGAAAAGACGATGCGGGGGTAGGATCTAAACATCCTAAAGTAACGAGTTTACCTCCAGGGTGAACTGCGAAAGCTGCAGCCACCGTGTTGAGCAAGTTAGTGAACTGAGCCTGAGTCATGTTAACGTTTCCTCTTCCGCGTCCACTCATTGTCTTCATAACCAGAAAACGCAGTGTGAGTGTGAGGTTGTAATGTAGCGAGAAAGAGGTAAAAGAGGGATACGTATCTTTCTAATTAGGCACACTAGTATGTATAGTAGAGCAATCAACATAAAGTAAACAAGCAAGTAAACACAAGTCCGAGCTATGAGGTCTATTAGGTTGAGTCTTGCCCTTGGAGTGTAGTGTCGTCATGAGTCACGGGTTATAGTCTGGTTTTTCTCAAAAAGACTTTCTTTTTAAAACCGAGTTCACTATAACCAATGGCTTTGATACCAATCTGTCACACCCCCAAAATCCACATGCGGAGTACCACCGCTTGGAGGCGTGACTGACCAGGATCCAGCCACCAATTACACCGAACATAAGTAGATAGTGAGAATGATCACCAACCATAATAGTTAGTAATACATCATAGTTTTAAGTTCAAAAGTTTAACTTCAAATAACAGTTTAAGTAAGTCGCGGAAGCATAGGCAAAACAGTTTAAACAAAGTTCATAGTTCAAGTTATTTAGAACCCAACACACGGGTTTAGACGACCACTACACTTCCCCAAGCCACAAGCTCCTGAGTCACTCGGTACCTGCAAAGCATGCAGTAGAGTATCAACATAATGTTGGCGAGTTCACGAGATATCCAGTTTTAACTTTTCGAAAAACGTAGGTTGTTTAGATAAAGCATTTATAATCACGTCATGGGGAGCTACCCCATATGAAAGCTACTAAACTGATGTTACCGAAACTGTTGACGAGAAGATTTTGTGCCCCAGGTCAATGTCTATCGTCATTGACCGAGATGCAAGGTCTACTAGTTCACGCCCGATCTCCCCCGGTCACGGTGTGAGGTTGTCAAACCTAATAGCGCTATCAACTAATAACCCGTTCGCCCCCGGCGATTAATCGGTACTGTAAGCAGGGACTTTAAATGATAGAGATTCGTTTAGTTTTGCTAGTTATGATTTATAAATAATATCCAAACGCATTTTCCCCCGGAAATAGTAATTTAGAAGTTACCCCTTTAGTTTGTTCGTGTCCCTCCCTGGGACGCATGCTTTTAGTGTGTGAACTCACCTTGGGTTGCTCGGTAGTTTAGTTTACTTGGTTATGGATGCTGGTCACCACGTCCTAATATGGTTATCGGTATAGGTCAGGCTCGGATACAAGTAATCACGTATATCCTACACGTATCTAACACATAGTATGCATACAGTTTTGAGTTATTGGGCCTGCTCTAATAATGGCACAGTCAAACAGCAACAATTAACACGTAGTCCAGTCAAACAGTAATCACGCATGAACAGTCCATACACTTTGGCCCAATAACGGAGACCAGTAGCCCACTCGAGACAAGGTGGTCTCGAGTCGAGACCGAGAGGTCTCGAGTAGAGACCGAGAGGTCTCGAGTCGCAACCAAGTGGTCTCGAGTTGTAGCGGGGTGGTCTCGAGTCATGCAACCACGAGTCGCAACCTCAGTTGTCTCAGATTCAGTCTCGAGTCCAATCTCGAGTCGAGATCATGAGATCTCAAGTCGAGACCAAGCTGGTTTCAAGTCCTTGAAGCTTGTCTCGAGTTGTCAAGGGATGGTCTCGAGTCGCAATCTCAGCGGTCTCGAGTTGTCACGTATATGATCTCGAGTCGTAACCGAGGGTCTCGACTCGCACACCTGTTGTTTCTAGAACCCAGCCAAGAATTGTACTACCCAATAGAATTTCATGTGCATGATATTGTGTACTACCCAATCATATGGCACAAACATGTTTTCTTGTCTAATCTTAATTCAAAACAGATCAAAGTATGGTATTTCAAATATTCATCAGATATTCATATCACATTCAAATCTCATTCTTTCATTTCATCATTTACAAGCATGTTCATTCAAGGCAGCCTAAACCTCTAAACAAATGCATGATTCGGACATCACTAACGACTATCATTGGTTTCTATATCTAGCACATCATCACTTGGTTCAATAATAACATATATATGTATTTGTTACATCATTTTGGCATATCGTTCCTAAACAACATTCTCATTCATCTCAACACATAGCTAGCATCAAAAGCCATCATTTACTAAACGTATTATTCATGTTAATGAAATGTCTTTATTATTCTACAATGTCCATTAAATCAACAAACACTTTCATCATACTATTATCATGCAATTTCGTGTGTTTACAAAGAATCACTAACCGGATGGTAAAAAGGTATCGAGACAAGAAAGAAGATGAGCAAATGGAGTGTCCGAGTGGTGATGATGAGTTTGGCTGAGTCTACTCCTTGTTGTTGCCGATTGATCCGAGAGGAAGGAGGGGAGGGGTGATGCTTGATTGTTAGGGTTTAAGGTTTTCTAGAGAGAGAGTGAGGGTAAAGTAAGAGAGGGAGTGTAAAGGAGAGTGTGTGAGGGTTTTTGGTTTATATAAAAGGTGATGCACCCAAGTGGGTTTCCGAGTGGGCCAAGGGAGTGCACGGCCCAACTGATTTGGCTTACCCGAGACCGGGTGGTCTCTAGTCGGGTCCATGTTGGTTTTGGTCTACTTACATTCATATATAACACACGTACATACAACACATAGCACATTAAGATACTTCACAAATTTCCATTTAATAAAATATGTTCACATAATTTCAATACAAGATAGTTGCTCGGGAAAACCCAGAGTGTCACATTATCCCCAAATTTTAAGAACTTTCGTCCCGAAAGTTAAGGCAGTCACTGTCAAGCTAGCATAAGTGAGAACATTTCAACGGGGTGTCACAGTCTCTAAGACTGATCCTTCCTCAATCTCTAAAACTGATCCTTCCTCAATATTATCACCAGATGATCCCATCCCTAGTCATGAAAATCATTCACCTTTCGATAATACGCATTTGTTTTGTAAAAACCGGTATGTTTAGTATAAACCTTTCGTAAATCATTTGAGTTCCTCGAAATCCCTTCGTAATATGATTTAGAAATACGAGTTTTGCATTTGTTCAGAACTTTGTATGTTTTTGCAAAATGTGCATGTCTTTCCACCCCGAAAACATTTACAAAAATGTAAACAGTAAAAAGTGGGGGTTATGAACTCACCTGAATTTCCATGTGCAAAGCTAGCTAATTACGAATCCGTGATGTCGTTTCCAAAATGAGACTCTCTAGAGTGCATTCTACAATATTCCTAACACGGAATATCTAATAAGTTTCTAAATAAAAGCGGTAACTAGTCTACGTGTCACCGAGCTCTACCGAATCGTTAGCCGAACGATTCGACAATAAGTTGTTAACTTGAAAGAAGCGAAGAAGTTATGCTTGCGTAATTCGTTTATTCGTCGGTATTTAAGAAGTCTCGAAAAGACTTAGTTCTCGTGAGGTTCAAAATATATGAATATTTATATAAAAGTATATAAATATATTGATATAATCGCGTTAGTTGTCTCGAGAAATCGTACGTGTATGTA
>JARYGA010058826.1:0-28705 GCA_030545235.1 Helianthus tuberosus | reverse complement strand
TCAATTTCAACCAACCCAGACTATTTTTTAGTGTAATTATCAAGAACAGGTGGTGGAACTCGATGAAACCCCACCCCAGTTCCATCACAATACACATCTTCGCCCGCTTTGTCCTTCCCGATGGGTTTGGGAATAATGTGTTGCAAAACAAAGCTTGCGGAATTGTAACTGTTAAGCTTCAACTGGATTCGCTCGTTTTCGATTACAGCCTCTTGAACTTTAAGTTTCAATTTAGCGATTTCATCCAGATGTTGATTGATTGATTCTTCTTTTACTCTAAGCACTGCTCTTAAATGTTCATTTTCTTTAAAAGTTTTACCATTTCGATCATCACAATCTTTCATTGTGCTTTTGAGTTTTTCAAAATTTTCAGAAATCTGACGGTTTTCAAGAATCAACTTTTCATTTTCTTGTTTAATTTTGTCATGATCAATTTTATCATTTTCAATTTGTTTAGTTAATTCTCTTATCCGTTCAGTTGAAGCTTTAACTGTTTTGTCACGATCAAGAATCTGATTCTCAACGCTTCTGACCTTAGCTGTCAGATCATCAACTTTCTTCCCGTTGAGATACGTGACTGTGCTACAAAATTTGCACTCTTTGTTGCAATTTTTGCAATCAGCATTTCCATCGATTTTCTTACCTGACACATTTGTTGACACATCTGGACTGACCTGGCTTTTTGACTCAGACACGGAGTTAGAGTCTACCTCAAGTGCCTTAGCAGCCAGCACTTTATCAGCCATTTTTCCCAGGTTCTCTGCAGTCAACTCCTGCGTAGTATCGATAACTCCAGTATCAATCTTCTTTGATTTTTCGATCTCTTCTTTCTCTTTCATCTCTTTTTCTTCTTTTTCTTTCTTCGCTTCGTCTTTCATTTTCTCGGTTGGAGTTCCCCACCATTTGTGTTGCCAATACTCATCATCTTCTTTGTATTGCTGGATTATGACTTCAATATCAAGTGTACTATCATCAATTGCAATATTTCCATACTCATCAAGATAGCACTCTCTATCTGGATCCCATCTATTGGCTCTCCTTGCTTCCAGAAAGATACGAGATATTCTAATGATTTTGTTTTCAGCTATCATTTTTCTGTATCTATACTTTTGCTCTTCAGTTCTATCATCTTTCCACGGAATAGGATCATCATTTTTCGCCATGAATGCATAACCAACAGCATCTTCTTCCGGTAGAACCTCTTGACTCCAATCATAACCCTCATCATCGTAAATCACTGCAAGAGCTCTAGATTTATCTTTGTTGTCTTCAACCTGCTTCAATCTAGGCGGCTCGTACTTATTCTGGTGATAAATTGCCTTCTTGTAGTAATCATCTCTGAAAGGGTTCTCCGACTCATCAGCATAAGCGTTTCTACATTCTCGTTTGAAGTGACCCTTCTGCTTACACTTGAAGCAAGTCACCTTCGATTTATCGAACCCCATCTTGGTAGATGCACCACCAATTATTTTTTCTGCCGGTAATTTCCATGAATCTTTGAGCTCTACGAACAGCACTTGCCATAGCCCAACGAATATCGATTAGTTCCATTTCCTCTGGATCAATCTGATCGTAATCTTCTTTCGTCAGATTTGTGTTGCCTATCTTTCCAGCTACCAACCCTTCATATGATTCCAACACCGATGCTAGGAAGATCATCTGCTGCTTGGCCGATTCCTCATCGAAGTTCTGAGCATTCTTCAAATCTATCGCAATGTTACATTGAAAACGATTCTTTGTATCAGAATGACTTGCAGATGATGAAGTTCCACTGTGATAACCACTGTGACTTCCACTGCTTTGACCACTTTGACTTTCTTTGCCAGCTGTTAACACATTTTCAGCAGAAAACGCAGTTTTTGGAGAAGTTGCTTTTGGCATCATGCTCTTTGGATAATACAAATCCAAATTCTGTTGGTAAGATGAGTGATTGACTTTGTACGTCTTCTTCAACTCCAACTCATGACTTTCAAGTTTCTCAATCAGCAAATCTAATGTCAACTTTTCTGGTTCTTTGATGGTATTCTTCAGCATCAGCGCATAATATCTCCAATCCATCTCATCAGGTAACGAATCGAACAATTTGTCGATAAGATCTTCTTCAGGAATGTCGATATCATGTCTTACTAATTCCAGCTTCAGATGACCGAACCTTTCTATCATTTTACACACTGACTCGTTCGTTAAACATCCAAACAGATCAAACTCTTTTCTAAGAAGTTTCTTTTTGTTTTTCTTAATTTCTTCACTACCTATACATTTCTTTTCTAACTTTTCCCAAAGATCTTTTGCATTTGAATAGTCGATCAAAGCAATAATGTCTTCCCGGACTGACTGAAATAACAATGCCACACACTTTTATTCAGCTACAAACGATTCAATCTCCTCAGCTGCTCTTAAAGTTTCACCATATTTCTTTCCATGTTCATAACCGTTTTTCAAACTTTTCCAGCTGGGAAATGCGAATGCCATCAACCAGTCTTCAAACTTTCTTGACCATCGACTGTATTCTTCAATAGCCATTAGCTTTGGAGGTTTATTGAATGTTCCGAAAGCACTTTCCGATTCCCAAGCTTCCTTTTTCTTCTCTTTTGGCGGGTTATCATTCACATTGCTTGACGACGTATCATTATTTCTGGAATCTCCAGCGAACGCGTACATGTCGCTAAACGGGTTCATGAAAAGATCATCCATCGTGAATGTACCCGAAAATCAGAAATCACTTAGTAAAATTTTGAAATTTTGAAAAATAATGACACAAGAGCGAAATCAGTCAGACTGACTGATAAGCGAAATCACAATATGTGTCACAAAAGCGAAATCACTTTTGTCCGTATAAGCGAAATCAAATGATGTCCCTTTGAGTGAAATCACTTATGTCCAAATAAGCGAAATCAGGAGACTGTCCTTATGAGTGAAATTACTAAGTCCACAAGAGCGAAATCACTTATGTCCGAAAGAGCGAAATCACACTTGTCCGTATGAGCGAAATCAGACTTTTAACACTCGATGTTCACAAAAGCGGAATCACGTTTTTACTCATTTTTAAGCCAAATTTCAATCTGATACTTTCAAGGAATGAACTACACTTAATTCCGATCACAATGATATGTTTATTGTCCAATTTCGACCACTAATTTGTTCCAGATCTGAGATTGAAATTCCTGTTCGTGAACTGATCTAGATTTTGTTAAAATTGATTGATTTTTACTTTGTTTTAAGACCTGATACTATTACGGATTGTTTAAAAGACAATTTCGCTCAATATACTTGAAATTCAACTCATTATGTCCGTAGGAACTTGTTTAATTCGAAAAAATAAAAGAGAAATTGAGTAGAAATGAGAGAATAATGTCGAATCAGCTGAAGTAGTATGAACTCCTCGTCCTGAAGCTCTGATACCACTTGTTGGACCGTGTCGTGACCCTAAACGATCAGTCAAGGCAGTTCATCATCACGTATAAAGGCGGAATCAGAATACGTAATGTAACAACAGCTTTTCTATTCAATTCCTTTACTTTTATTGCTTTCTGAGATCGATTTGACAGAGTTCGGTTACAATTGCTATGACCTGATTTCGCTCCAAAATCCTTATCTAATGAACACATGTGAGGTATTTATAGTTAGGCTGATTTCGCTTATATGGCATGACCATATGAGCGAAATCACTTGCAACTGATTTCGCTTATATGGCATGTCCGTATAAGTGGAATCACCATGTGTCATTAAAGCGAAATCATCAAGTCCCTAAAAGCGAAATCACCTATAAACTATGATCACATAAGCGAAATTAACATTATAAACCCTAATCTTGACATTCTTGACTTAAGACTTGATGTAGATGTAGTCAACAGACATTCCGTGCATCAACACAGTACGAAAACGTGAGAGCTCAGGTCAGAACTACCGTTCAGCAGAGAGATCACGATTCGACTTGGGTGTGTCCCCTTTAGAGGATCTTTTTAGGGGTGTTCATCGGTTCGGTTTATGGTTTATTTGGTTTATTCGGTTCGGTTTATTCGGTTTTCAAAATTTTGTAACCCAAACCAAATCCAAACTAAACCAAATAAGGAATATGCAAAACCGATCCAAACCAAACCAAATTCAATTCGGTTTGGTTTCGGATAGAAACCAAATAAACCAAATCTAACCAAATTGCACGTAAGTAAATTTTTTCCTAATTTAGATTTATATTTGTGTTCCAACTTCCGAACATCGCCACTAATTTACACCTAACAATATATGAATACAAGAAAGTCTCATTATGAAATAAAACAAACACATCCATAAAGCAGTCGTAGACACAACCACAAAGTTAAAGCTTCAAAACATAGATCATAGAGAATAAATAGTTAACAAGTCTAATGGCACAAAATATAAATAATCTTCAAACATGAGTCTTTCTCCCAACTAGAATGAACCTGCATAGATAACCCATTCCTCCAATCATGCATAACCCTTCATTTCTACAAGAAAAAAGAAAACCAATAGATGTTTAGTTGTATTAACTTGTAAATATAATATAAATATAAATAATGTTTGTTAAAAGAATAATGAGAAACGGGTCAAAAAACAATAACCTTCTTCCAGCTTATCAAGCTCTTCAATGTTCTCTTCCACGTTAACAACATCACCTTCTGGACGAATCCAATCTTGACAACAAATTAAAGCTTCAACAATTGGAGGACTTAAAGAACTCCTAAATGTATCAAGCACCCTACCTCCCGTGCTAAATGTTGATTCAGAAGCCACAGTTGAAATAGGAATAGCTAGAATATCACGAGCAACAAGTGACAACATAGGAAATGCTCCACTTCTCCTTGTATTTAGTGAAATGATGCCATAAAAAATAAATATTTTGGGCTAATAAATTGTATAAGATTTATAAATATTATTAGTTTTATTTAATAATTATTTAAGTTAAATGGTTTATTCGGTTATCCAAATAAACCGAATAAACCAAATAAAATAAAATGTGGATCCAAAACCGAACCAAAAACCATATTCACAATTCGGTTTTGGTTAGAAACCAAACCAAAAACCAAATTCGTTATTTGGATCGGTTTATTTGGTTACGGTTACGGTTCGGTTTACGGTTTTTATTTGGTTACGGTTTTTTCTGAACACCCCTAGATCTTTTGTTACAACAACATTGATTAGCAATTTTATTATCTTTATCATTTATGCTGAGGGTGATGCTATGCTTCAAGCATTTCGGAAAGTATTATTCGGGGACTAGGCCATTGCTTCCGCAAAATCAGAAGTCCCAGGATAATACCCCAGATATCACTGAGTATAAAGACCTAGTATCTCAGAAAGAGGGATCTTTCAAACAAGATTTCAGGGGTTACCTATATATCCAAGTAGTGTTCCCCACGAAATAAGTAAGTAAAGATTTAGGTTTATATCCCGAACAAACCTACTAAATGTGTAAAAACCTATCTGCACATCATCAGCGAGACTGTTTTATCACATTTAAAGATTCCATTTCTTTAGCATACCGTGACTGTCAAGCCGACGTACCATCATATTCCCTTTTTACACAAGCTCTTTTCTGATTTTATACTGTTTTTGGATTTTGAAAATATCTCATGTTTTTGTATTTTTGACATTTTTTATTGTTTTTGTATTTTCTGAAAATATTACCCTATACTCTCCCCCTAAATACCAAAACAAGTAAAAAATCGACAAACCATTGCAGATTGCTTCTCAACATCATCTATTGACCCAAGAATCTCAAATTGGCTCAATTCCTCCTGCATCGCATTGACCCAAGAATCTTCAGTAAGCGCCTCTTTGTAAGTCCTTGGTTCAACCTGCGAGATAAAACAACTTAGTGAAAAGTCAGTTTGTAAAGGAGCAACTTTTGAATAAAAACATGTAAGTCCTTGATCAAGCGGTCTTCTAGTGCGGACGCCTGACTGCAACTCTCCGATTATCAACTCCTCTGGATGATATGAAAGTGTTCTTGGCCTCACCTCGACTGAAACATCTACCATGTATTCCAAATTTGTAACATTCTGATTTGCACCTTGTTCACTGACTGGGTTTGTTTGACTTGAAATCTGAATTTGCTCCCCCTCAGAATCTGAATCACCATGATCAAATACTGGCATGTTCTCAGATTCTTGATTATCATTCTGTACCGTCTGATTATCATCTTGTTGAATATCATCATGTTCTCCAGCATTGCTCGGACCTGCTTCATCGTCATTTGAAGTTTGTCGTGGTCTTCTTGAATACTCAGCTGGGAACCATTCCTGCGATTCTTCATACTCTCTTAGAATATCCAACTCATCAAAGAAATCTTCTTCTTCTTCTTCCTTTTCTTCTTCCATGTCAAACGAATCCCACAAAGTGTCATAATGAAAATGCCATGAATCTCCAGGATTCTACTGTGGCATTGTGTAACCTTGACACTCAACATTGTGTGCTTCAATAATTCGCTTCAAGCTTGGAACAAAGACTCGTTTCAATGGACTTTGATAACCCACGAAAATTCCTTCAATGCTCTTTGCACCAAATTTTCCAAAAGGCTCTAGAACAGTGCAGGGAGACCCAAACGGTTCTAAATACTTCATGTTCGGTTTGCGGTTATTGATCAGTTCGAAACACGTCTTATTGAATTTCTTTACAGTGAGAACCCGGTTGAGTGTATAGCATGCGGCGGATACTGCTTCTGCCCAAAAATTGACTGGTAGCTTTGAATCAGCAAGCATTGTCCTAGCCGTTTCAATTAGCGTCCTATTCTTTCTTTCAGCTACTCCATTCTGCTGCGGAGTGTAAGGTGCGCTAAATTCATGCAATATACCTCTTCCATCACAATATTCTTCCATCTTTTTGTTCTTGAACTCAGTACCATTATCACTTCTGATTCTTCAGATACGCCTTTGGTACAAGTTTTCAATTTTCCTAAACAACACCATCAAACTATCAAACGTCTCATCTTTCGTCCTCAGAAATGAAATCCATGAAAACCTTGAGTAGTTATCTGTTACTACCAGACAGTAGTAATCACCAGTGATGCTTTTGATGTTCACTGGACCAAAAAGATCCATATGAAGTCTCTCTAAAGGTCTGGAAACTGAATTGACTTTCTTTTGAGGATGTGATTTCTTCTTTTGCTTGCCTTTAATGCAACTTATGCACTCCCCCTCAAGATGAAAACCTTTGACATGAACACCCATAACTAAATCATTGTGTACCAAGTGATTCATTTTTCTCAAGTGAATATGGCCCATCCTGCGGTGCCACAACTGTGATTCTTTCTCTGTTGCTTTAAACACAATACAGTGAGCTTGACCCATGGTTGTAGTAGCTACACTCATGTCCAACACGTACAGATCATTCACTCTAGGTGCCCTCATGATAATCCATTCTTCAGGGATAACAAATCCTAGCTTCAAGTTCAAACATTCTTCGTCTATGAAGTGAGTGGTATACATCCTGTCACAAATCTGCGAGATACTCAGCAGATTATTCTCTAGCTCAGCAATGTAGTTAACTCGTTCAAACGTAACAATCCTATTGGATAACGTTCCTTCACTAACAATTCTACCACCTTGGTTTCCTGCGAACCCTACATAACCTCCATTGAAATTTCTAACATCATACAGCAATGCAGTCTTCCCTGTCATATGTCGAGACACTCCACTATCCATAATCCATCGTGAAACAGCTCTCGGAAGTTCCTGCACATATCACAGATTGATTTTAAAAACACATTTCAATAAAGATGCCGATTCATGCTTCACAATTACCAACTAGGAAGCTCCGGCAAGTTTCAAACATTTAATGAGATTTTGTTGCCACCCAAGCCTCTTTTGACTCGGGTAACTTGACATTAATGTGAGATTTTCCAATGTAAAGTGGTGGAAAGTTTTTGTCATTCATTTTTAAACTTTCTTCAAACCCAACCTCAACATTTTTGTATGAGAAAAACTTATCTATTTTAAGTTGACCGGTTGGTTGATCTTTCTTTTTAACATTCTTCTTCTCTGGTGGAGTAGAAGATTGTTTCTCCAACTTTTCATAATAACCCAAAGGAACATCCATCTTTACCGGTGTGGTAGAAGATGATTGTTTTTCCAACTCTGAAACCTTTGGTTTTTCAACAACTTTTGGCTTCCATGTTTGTTGAGATGAAGCAACCCGTTTATAGAATTTGTCATTTTTAGTTTCCAATTTCTTAACAGGTTCAATTTTGACTTTTGTTTTCTCATTTTTCAAAATTTTCTCAACAACCATTGGAACTTTTCCTTTTGCATCAAACTTCTTCTTTTGACTCTCAACAACTTCAGTCTTAGGCTTGAAGTTGGTGCAATTTCTTGCAATGTGACCAACTTTGTTGCATCTAAAACATGTACGAGTATCAACTACCCGACTTATGCCTTCAGACTGAGGCTGTGAAGCCCTCTTCTCAAAGAACTCTTCATTCGATTTTGAAAACATTTCAGATTCTTCATCAGATAGTGAACTCGAACTGTTCACAAACACTTTCTTCTCAACAAACTTCTTGTTCTGAAAATTCTTTTTCTGATAATTCTTACCACCATGATATCCACCCAACCATTTGTTTTGATTGTTGTTATAAAAACGCGGTGGTACAACAGGTTTCTTGTAGTAAGCTTTATCTTTTTCAAAATTCATTTACCTCTTTGTCTGATTCAAACCTTCTACTTCAGACAAATCAATTTCAACCAGTTTGAAAACATTTTTCAATTTGTTCACATTAACATTTTCCAGAGGAAACTCAGAATCCGAATACAACTTATCAGATCCAGCCATCTTGTACATCACAAGACCCGGTTCATCACCTAAGTTGTTTTTGGATTTTGGTTTCGGAATGTATTTGTCCAGAAAACATTCATCTTCCTCAGTAGTGTCACTATCAGATTTTAGAACATTCTCAACCACACTTTTTACCACTTCAGTTTGGACACTATCATCAGATGATGATGAAGAAAATGTCACATCAATTGACTCTGGAAGTTTAACCTCATTTTCATCTTCATCATTAACCAACCTAGATTGCTTTTTCTAATAATTTTCTAAAACTGGTGGTGGAACTTGATGAAATCCAACCCCAGTCCCATCACAGTATACATCTTCGCCTGCTTTGTTTTTCCCGATGGGTTTGGGAACAATGTGTTGTAAAATAAAGCTGTCAGAGCTGTAACTGTTCAATTTCAAATTGATATGCTCATTCTCAATCTTAGCTTCTTCAAACTGAAGCTTCAATTTAGCAATCTCATCCAATTGTTGGTTGATTAATTCTTCTTTAACCCTCAAAACACTTTGTAAATGACAATTTTCTTTGTATGTTTTACCGTTTCTATCATCAGAATCTTTCACCGTGCGTTTTAGCTTCTCAAAACTTTCAGAAATTTGACGATTTTCAAGAATTAGTTTTTCATTTTCTTTCCTAACTCTTTCTACATAAATTTTATCAGTTTCAATTTTGTTAGTTAATTCTTTTAATCTGTCGTTCGAAGCTTTCAACATTTTATCACGGTTAAGGATCTGATCCTCAACACTTCGGACTCTAGCAGTCAGATCATCAACTTTCTTACCATTGAGATAAGTGATTGTACTACAAACTTTGCATTCTTTGATGCAATTTTTGCAGTCAACATCACCATTGACTTTCTTACCTGACTCAGTCGTTGACCCATTTGTACTGACCTGGCTTTTAGACTCAGATACAGACTTAGAGTCTACCTCAAGTGCCTTAGCAGCCAGCACCTTGTCAGCCATCTTTCCCATGTTTTCAGCATTCAACTCTTGAGTCGTGTCAATGATCCCATTATCAATCTTCTTTGACTCTTCTTCCTTCTCTTTCTCTTTCTCTTCTCCACTTCCCCACCATTTTCTTTGCCAATACTCATCTTCATCAGCCATTTCTTTAATTATGGTTTCAAGATCAAGAGTGTTATGGTCAATAGCAATGTTTCCTTCGGGGTCAAGATAACATTCTCTGTCTGGATCCCACCTCCTCGCTCTTTTTGCTTCAAGATAGATAGCAGATATTCTGATCATTCTTTGCTGAGCTATCATCTTTCTATAACCATACTTCTGTTCTTCAGTTCTGTTGTCTTTCCAAGGAACAGGTTCAGCAGATTTTTCCATGAAAGCATATCCAACCGCATCCTCCTCAGGTAACAACTCGCTCCAGTCGAAACCTTCATTGTCGTGAATCACAGCAAGAGCTCTAGATTTCTCTTTGTTATCCTCAAGCTGCTTCATTCTTGGCGGTTCTGATTTATTCTGATGATAAATTGCTTTCTTGTAGTAATCTTCTCTAAACGGGTTTTCAGACTCATCAGCATAAGCATTCCGGCATTCACGCTTAAAGTGACCTTTCTGTTTACACTTGAAGCATGTCACTTTAGATTTGTCAAAGCCCAACTTGGTAGATAGTCCACCAATAGACTTTCTCCCGGTTATCTCCATGAAACGTTGTGCCCGACGAACTGCACTGGCCATGCACCACCTTATTTCGATCAATTCCATCTCCTCAGGATCTATCTGATCGTAATCTTCTTTTGTCAAGTTGGTGTTGCCAATCTTCCCTGCCACTAGACTTTCTTATGATTCTAGCACAGAAGCTAGGAAAACCATCTGTTATTTTGCCGACTCCTCGCTGAGGTTTTGAGCGTTCTTTAAGTCTACAGCGATATTGCATTGAAATAGATTCTTTGCATCAGATTGGCTTGAATGTGACGAAGATCCACTGTGAAATCCACTGCTTTGACTTTCCTTGCTTGATGTGTAGGAATTTTCAGCAGAAAATGCAGTCTTGGGAGATGTATTCTTTGGCATCATGCTTTTTGGATAATACAAATCCAAGTTCTGTTGATATGACGAGTGATTGACTTTGTGTGTTTTCCTTAACTCCAGCTCGTGACTTTCTAGTTTTTCAATCAGCAAATCTACAGTCAACACTTCTGGCGGCTTGATAGTATTCTTCAACATTAAGGCATAATATTTCCAATCCATCTCATCTGGCAATGAATCAAACAGTTTGTCGACTAGCTCTTCTTGAGAATAAAAAATTTCATGTTTCGCCAGCTCCAGCTTTAGGTGCCCAAACCTCTCAATCATTTTACAAACTGATTCATTCTTTAAACACCCAAACAAATCAAACTCTTTTCTTAGTAGTTTCTTTTTGTTTTTCACTATTTCTGCACTTCCTAAACATTTAACTTTCAACTTTTGCCAGAGATCTTTAGCATTAGTGTATTCGATCAAAGATATTATATCTTCTCGGACAGACTGAAATAGCAGTGCGATGCATTTTTTCTCAGCAACAAACGTTTCTATTTCTTCAGATGATGTCAAGCTTTCACCAGTTTTGCCTCCATCAAGATATCCGTTCTTTAGACTCTTCCAGCTAGGATACGCAAAGGCCTTCAACCATTCTTCAAACTTCTTGGCCCACCGACTGTATTCTTCGATAGCCATCAACTTCAGGGGTTTTTTATAAGTTCTGAAAGCACTTTCAACTCCCAAAGTATCTGATAAGCTTTTCTTTGCACTCGACGTATTCTCATTGGTGTTGCTAGGAGAAGTATCGTCTCCAGAATTTCCAGCAAAGGCAAAGATATCACAGAATGGATTGAAATCATCCATCTTCACGTACCTGAAATGATTAACAAACACTTAAAATATTCTTGAAATCTTTGAAAAATTGCTTTTTCAAACGAAATATCTAATTTCGTTTGAGACCACTCCACCTTCAAACGAAATAACAAAGTTTGTAAATGATTTCAAACGAAATCACATTTGTGACCTCTCAAACGAAATTACTCAACTCATTCAAACGAAATCATATTAATGTACACTTTCAAACGAGATTATCAAGTTATTTTCAAACGAAATCAAGTCAAATGTGTGTCTTCAAACAAAATTATCATATAATCTCAAACGAAATAGCATGACATCAGCATATTCGTAAAGTTTTTCAAACGAAATTATATGTTTTTATCAGTTTTAAGTCGAATTTTGGTCCAAAACTTTCAAGGATTAGTTAACACTGTATTTCGCTTGATATGTGAGAGTTTCAGGCCATTTCAACCGTGAAAACTTGTTCAAATAAGAAAAGAATGAGTAGAAGTAAGAGAATCCGATGATTTCAAGCTGCAATGGTATGAACTCCTCGTCCTGAGCTCTGATACCACTTGTTGGATCGGTTCCGGTGACCCTAAACAGTCAGTAAAGGTAGTTCGTCATCATTTACTAAGACGGAATCGACACAAGGACGACTATCGTTCAAGTCTTCGCAAGAGTTAGAGTTGATTTCGGGGGCGACGACGTTGTTTTTATCCGAATACAATCTCAATAATTCTTCTTGGATGTCTTATTGGGATGAATTGGTTATATCCATCTCAAGTTCTTTTATCCATCGAAGAATTAGTTCCTCTAGTTGAAAGAATTCTTCAAGAAGCATATCATCTAGAAGGGACAATTGAGAGTATTCGAGGGAGAGATATGGATTATTTTTACTCTCGCCCCTCTTAAGGCTACAGGAAAACAATGGGTCCATATAGTGGGGAGTATAGTTTAAAAAATAACATTTTAATTCTTCATGACTTCCACAACATAATTGACACCACGTACCATTAGAGGAGCGGTAGTAAAAAAAACAGTATCGCTCATGTTTGTGTCAGAAATTACCAACCGTCATGAGCTTACGGTTCTGTTTTCAGTATCTGATACTTGGGCACGGGGCTTGTTGGTTGGGCACGACCCTGTATTTAGCTACTGTCTAACTTAAAACATGATTGTCAGTACCAAAGATTGGGCACGGGGCTGTGTTCAGCAGGCACGGCCCGTGCTGAGCTCTGAAGAAGCTGAAAAATCTAAAAATTCCTAAAAAATAAGAAAAAACGATTAAGCCGTTGATTCCTAAATTTCTTAAAATCCTTGTGTCCCCGGCAGCGGCGCCAAAAACTTGATGCGTGTCGAGTGTGATATATATCTAAGTATATTTTAAGCTTTTTTAAACACTTTAGTCAAGTTTTAAATTTATAAAACACGATATTTACTAACACTAAACACACATATGGGCAAGTGCACCCATCGTGAGCGTAGTATAGTGTTGGTAAGATACCGATGTCGTCTAAGGACACAAGAGCTTTTAATACCGGTTTATCCTCAACGTCTAATCAAATCAAAAATTAGAAAAAAGGTTTTTAAACAAGAAAATAAAACTACTAAAAATGCTGAAAAAAAAAAAAGATAGACAAGATGAATCACTTGGATCCGACTCGCCTTTAGTGTAACCTTTGATGTTTTCCGCACTTTTGCACTTTTTAAGAGTTTATCTTAGTTATAGTAGTAGGCCCCTCTTTTGAAGGTGACACTACCCTCAACCCAGTAGTTTGAGTCAGCAAGGATACAATCCTAAAGGGTTGGATTATTGGAAGATAATTAATTAAGTTATTAATGCGTAATGTGGTAGGCCCTTCTTTTGAAGGTGACGTTACCCTCGGCTAAGTAGTTTGAGTCAGCAGGGATACAATCCTAAGTAGCCGGGTTAATGTTTTGATGGTAGTTTACATATGAGGGGATCAAGGAGTTTAGACCCCCGCCATCCAAACCATTCCCTTAACCCCCGACCAGGTAGCCAACATATCTCCATATAGACCGTGGAGATATGAATGGTGTAAATCTTTTATTTTATACAGACAGTAAAATAATGCCAAGACACCACGGACAAATGATAAGGAAGTTTCACCTTCAACATAAGAAACTAGTTATTAAAGTCATTAATACAAAACCAAATAAAAAGTGCGAAAAGATTAAAAAACAATAGTATTACACTAAATTCTTGTCTTCACCAAGTGATGTAAGAGACTTAGACAAACATGGCCTTTGATTGTCAAGAACTCTTACTATCAATCTTGGATCCCGAGACTACTACACACACTCTATGATGGATGATGGTGGTGGATCTGGGTGTTGTGATGGTGGTGGAGTGTGGGTGAAGTGGGAGAGAGGTGGTTTGTCAAGGGATGATTTGCAAGTGAGCCAAGCACCCCTATTTAAAGCCTGCACAGAAGCCTGGACACGGCCCCGTGCCCGCTCGGCACGACCCCATGTCCACCCATCTTCTCTTTCTTCATTAATTGCAGTTTGTCTGCATTAGTTGACCATGCCCCCGTGTCCGCCGGGCACGGCCCCGTGTGCAGAAGTGTATCTGTACTATCAAGTTTTGCCTAGATTCTGCGAATCTTAGCGTTGACCACGACCCCGTGTCCGCTGGCCACGCCCCCGTGTTGGGAAATAGAAGCTTCTACAGCTTTGTCTTTTCTGCAGACACTTGGGCACGCCCCCGTGTTCATTGAGAAAGGAGCGTGTTCAGTCTTCTGATGTCTTGTTTTTGCTTGGGGAGATGCAGTCGAGGGGTTGGGCATGCCACGTTTATTCCTTTTCTTGTATTATTGTTAGATTTGGCTGCATTTTTGCTTCTTTTGTTCATTTAAGCTCATTTAACCCTGAAAATACAAAAGGAAGATAAAAGCACACTTTTTCCAACATTAGTACTAGAAAAGGGTTAGTTTTATGCCTGATTTGATGTAATTTATATGTTGCATTTTACACACATACACATACATGAGCAATACTGATTTTTTTTACTACCGCTCCTCTTATGGTACGTGATGTCAATTATGTGGCGGAAATCATGAAGAATTAAAATGTTATTTTTTAAACTATACTCCCCACTATATGGACCCATTGTTTTCCTGTAGCCTTAAGAGGGGCGAGAGTAAAAATAATCCGTATCTCTCCCTCGAATACTCTCAATCGTCCCTTTTAGATGAAATGCTTCTCGAAGAATTCCTTCAACTAGAGGAACTAATTCTTCGATGGATAAAAGAACTTGAGATGGATGTAACTAATTCATCCCAAGATGACATCCAAGAAGAATTATTGAGATCGTATTCGGATAAAAACAACATCGACGCTCCCGAAATCACCTCTAACTCTTGCGAAGACTTGAGCGATAGTCGTCCCTGTGTCGATTGTGCCGTGAAGGACTCCCCATCGACTTCCGACGATGCATACATAAACCTGATCGATTCGACATACACCTTCTTTAACGAGAGCCCGGGAAAGGGTTGGACTTGTCCACCTACATTTAGCATAGGAATTACCCTTACCAATAACCTCTTTCGTTCTCGTCTAAGTCTAGGGCAACTTAGGTATCTCAGGCACTTCGGTGTTCTTCCGTCCAGTAAGGAACCACCCGATCCGGATAAATTTCTTGAAAATAGACAAATCTTCATAAACAGCCTCTAGACACGGGGTCGTGTCCAGGTCAGCACGCCCCCGTGTCCACCAAAAGATTGTCGTCTGACTTTCGGTCAGAATACGGACAAAATGTGTCAAAATCTTGTCTGCACACGGGGCCGTGTCCAGCCGACACGGGGCCGTGTCCAGCGTGCTGTCGTTTTCTATAAATGCAGCCAAGATTCTTGCACATTTAGACTACTCCAAAGACAGAGATTTGGTGGGATCTTCACACATACCATCCTAGGTATATTCTAAAGAAGGTTCTCAACAACCATCTTGTCTTTTCCACTTTTGTCAATTACCTTCTTCTTCATTTTTACCTCAAACACCTCCATTAGAGCTTGAAATCACCATGTTTTCAAGCTTTATTGTGGTATTTGTTAGATCTTTATTTAAGAAATCTTGTTAAAAATAAGTTTTACAACACTGTTTTAAGTTATATCTGCTTAAAAATGCTTCAAAAGTCAGAAAAATAACTTAAAGCTCCAAGATTCCTTGTTCTAAAAATCTGCAGAAAGATGAACACGGGGCCGTGCTCAATGAGCACGGGGCCGTGTTCGAGGTACTGTTTCATTTAAATGAATTATTTTTAGTTTGTTTTCTTAGAATGTCAAGCAGAAACAGTGGAACATCATCATCACACTCGAGGAACAACCGTCAAGGGAGAAGGTCAACAGTGGAAGACTCTCTCGTCAACTATGTCTATGCCTTGAGAGAGGCCATAGACGAAATGACGGGGGTTGAGGAGGCTTTGGTCAACCGTATCAATCATTTATCGGTGGGTCTAGAAGGGTGTCTTAGGGAAGTCAACCTTTTGCACCAAAGGTTGAATTTCCTCGCTTCCCCTCCTTTGGTACCAATCATTACACAAAGGGCGTGGAATGTGGTACTAGAAGTCATCATACCGGCCGAGTGGTACGCTGTGCATGCAAAACCACCTCGAGACATACTCCCCGGGGTCCCGGTCGCCACCGCTCCTCCCCCACAAGATGTTGAGGAAAATGAGACCGCCTTCTTCCCCCCAAAAAAGATATAGGAATGGCTCAACAACATCTAGGGAACACCTCTCGGCTCCGAGTTCGACAATGCCTACAAAATACCGGGAAGCTATTTCCAGACTTTTGATATTCCTAGAATAAGGGTAGAACTCGTTAGGATGATTTCATGTATCACTTGACCTAACTATCTTAGGAACTTTCTTTTTAACTTTTTATCTTTCTTTATTTTTCTAGGACCTTTTTGTAATTCTCTCTATTTAATGAATGATGGTTTCAAAATTGTTTGGTGTTTGGATGATGTTGTAATGGGTAAAACACACTTGGATGGTGAAGGATACTAAGGGAGACTTGACCCAACGCATCATGCACAAAAAATAGAGCCTCCCGAACATTTTTCTTCATTACAGCATGTTCAGCACGGGCCGTGTCCCGCCAGCATGGCCCCGTGCTGAAGAGTCTGCAGAAAAAACGCCCAGTTCAGGTAACTGGAGGACACCGGGCGTGTTCGCTGAACACGCCCCCATGCCCAGCCTTCTGTTACTTTTGTTGATTTATGTTACTGGCAATCTGAACACGGGGCCGTGCCCAGTCACCACGACCCGTGTCCAGGTGCCCAGTAACAGAAAAATTTTGTTTAACACACCTTTTTACACATTTAATCAACCTAAAAACTTATTTTTGGGACACACTGAGGAAAATGTGTAATTTAAGTGTGGGGGGATGCTAAAACCTTGAAATTTGCAAGTCCTAAATACAAGCTTTACACAAAACTCTATTGGAACCGCTAAACACCCCAATTTTTTTCAAAAACTTTTTTTTTTTTACTTTTCTTGGTTTAAATTGGGAATAACAAGTTCTAAAAAGGTTATATTTTTATAAATTTGCAACCGAGAGCGTCGTGATAAAAAGAACCAACATAAGAAAATTATGAAACGGCATGAAAAATCTAGTTAAAATTTGATTATATATACTTGATCACATTAAAAAAACCCATTCCCACAAAAAGTGAGTTTTGAGCCTTTATTGAGCATACAAATACACATCTTTAAATTAAATGCTCATTTTTCGTTTCTTGTGTGAATAGCCGTTTGGTTTCTTACGACTCTAGAACTTGCCATGACGATACATTCCCGGTCCTTACCAACTTAAACCCAAGTAAGTAAATGACGGAGGCATTAGGACTAACATTTTTTATTTTCACACCATTATTTTCTCTTTTTTTTACCACCTACCCAAAATCCTCCTAGTTAACCCCTTTGAGCCTAAACCTTTTCATTTCTAAGCCCAAACCAAACACCCCTACCCACCCAAAAAAAAAAAAAACCTTTTCCATTTTAAAGCCCTTTATTTTAGTACAAAGCTCGGTTTTCTTGTGACATCCTTATCCAAAAAAAAAAATGATGATGAAGTTTAGCAATAAACAAACAAGTTTGTCAAAAGAAACTTTGTTTGAAAAATGCTTCATTAAAATAAAAAGTCACAAAAACAAAATGTTTTACGAAAACCGACGCTTTATACGCCTTTTCGCCATTTCCACTAACCACTAAACCAAAACCACCTACCTTTAACCCAAGCCTAACCCTTCCCCAAAGTTCTCTTGATATTTACAAAGGTTTATAGTTAAAAAGGAGGAGGATTGATTGCTTGGCAAACATATGGTAGAAGTAAGTTCCATTCCGCTCTCGAGTGTTTCACAAAAATACATCTTCGGCCGAGTGTTGAGTGATCCCCCGTGAGGTATGTGAACTTGTATATAAATAGAATTTTAAAGAGGCATGTTATGCCCAAATAAGTAATTTCTCTTATGAAATGTTCTAAATAAATCATAACGAATAGGATTGTAAATAACATAAAAATAAAACCTAATAAAGATCTTGGAATCCCGACACTCAAGACAAGCCCAAAACCTTCTCTTCTACCCATTCCATTTGGGTGTGTAAACCACAAAATAAGGAGTTTTGCTTGAGGACAAGCAAAGATTCAAGTGTGGGGGTATTTGATGTGTGTACAATGCAACATATAAATTACATCAAATGAGGCATAAAACTAACCCTTTTTAGTACTAATGTTGGAAAAAAGTGTGCTTTTATCTTCCTTTTGTATTTTCAGGGTTAAATGAGCTTAAATGAACAAAAGAAGCAAAAATGCAGCCAAATCTAACAATAATACAAGAAAAGAAATAAACATGGCATGCACGACCCCTCGACAGCATCTTCCCAAGCAAAAACAAGACAACAGAAGGCTGAACACGCCCCGTGCTCATTGAACACTGGGGCGTGCCCAAGTGTTTGCAGAAAAGACAAAGTTGTAGAAGCTTCTATTTCCCAACACGGGGGTATGCCCAGCGGACACGAGGACGTGGTCAACGCTAAGATTTGCAGAATCCAGGCAAATCTTGATAGTACAGATACGCTTTTGCACATGGGGTCGTGCCCAGCGGACACGGTGGCGTGGTCAACTAATGCAGACAAACTGCATTTAATGAAGAAAGAGAAGATGGGTGGACATGGGGCCGTGCCCAGCGGGCACGGGGCCGTGTCTGGGCTTCTGTGCAGGGTATAAATAGGGGTGCTTGGTTCATTGCAAAGGCATCCCTTGACAAACCACCTCTCTCCCACTTCACCCACACTCCACCACCATCACAACCTCCGCATCTACCACCATCATCCATCATCCATCAGAAAGTGTGTGTAGTAGTCTCGGGATCCAAGATTGATAGTAAGAGTTCTTGACAATCGAAGGCCATGTTTGCCTAAGTCTCTTACATCACTTAGTGAAGATAAGCATTTAGTGTAATACTTTTGTTTTTTAATATTTTCACACTTTTTATTTGGTTTTGTATTAATGACTTTAATAACTAGTTTCTTATGTTGAAGGTGAAACTTTTGTATCATTTTTCCGTGGTGACTTGGCATTATTTTACTGTCTATATAAAATAAAAGATTTACACCATTCATATCTCCACGGTCTATATGGAGATATGTTGGCTACCTGGTCGGGGGTTAAGGGAATGGTTTGGTAAGGTTCTTGCCTTGTTCAGTGTATATATCCTGCAAGGACCTGGGTCAAGTTTAGTAGGACCTCCTTCAATACCCACTGGTATTGGATGGCGGGGTTCCAAATTCCTTGATCCCCTCATATATAAGCTACTATTAATACATTAACCAGGCGACTTGGGATTGTATCCCTGCTGACTCAAACCACTTAGCCGAGGCTAACGTCACCTTCAAAAGAGGGGCCTACCACATTATGCATTAATAACTTAATTAATTAACTTCCAATAATCCAACCCTTTAGGATTGTATCCTTGCTGACTCAAACTACTGGGTTGAGGGTAACGTCACCTTCAAAAGAGGGGCCTACTACTATAACTAAGATAATCTCTTAAAAAGTGCGGAAAACATCAAAGGTTACACTAAAGGCGAGTCGGATCCAAGTGATTCATAATGTCTATCTGTTTTATTTTTATTTTATTTTCAGCATTTTTAGTTTGTTTTCATTTTCTTGTTTAAAACCTTTTTATAAAATTTTGATTTGATTAGACGTTGAGGATAAACTGGTACTAAAAGCTCTTGTGTCCTTGGACGACCTCGGTATCTTACCAACGCTATACTACGCTCACGGTGGGTGCACTTGCCCATATGTGTGCTAGTGTTAGTAAAATATCGTGTTTTATAAATTTAAAACTTGACTAAAGTGTTAAAAAGGGCTTAAAATATACTTAAATATATATCACACCTAACGCACATCAGAAGCCAAGAAGGCAAACAGATGGGATCCTGATCGTGAGTGCTTTTTGCATCCGAAAGGGAAGATTATTACAGAACCATCATCACTTTTAATCGAAACTCTCATAGAATCTTTGAAGCAAGAAGATGAACAAAGAGAGAGGGATGCGGCAAAGAAAGCTGAAGAGGAAGAATTAAGGTCAAGGAAAGTCAACAATGGAATAATCGACACAACAAAAGAAATGACCGCATGGAACCTGACGAAGATGGCAGACAAAGTGCTTATGGCCAAAGAATTAGAGGTAGATTCCAAGTCCGTGTCTGAGTCAACAAGCAAGGTCAGTTGTAGTGGTTCAACAAATGAATCAGGTAAAACTGATAAGGCTAAAATAGAAAGTGATTGCAAAAATTGCACGAAACAATGCAAAGTTTGCAGCACAAATGCGTATCTCACAATGAAAAAGACCCAAGAACTGGTTGAGAAAGTCAAAACGATTGAAGAAGGTTTTTTAAATCGAGACAAACTTCTTAGAATTTCAAATGAAAGAATTGATGAGTTAACTAAAAGGATTGAAAAGGATAAAACTGATGTTGAACGTGTTAAGAAAGAAAATGAGAAGTTAATTCATGAAAACAGACAAATTTCTGAAAATTTTGAAAAATTGAAAAGAACAATAAAAGATTCTGATGAGCGAAATGGTAAAACCTATAAAGAAAATGTTCAATTGTATGGAGTTCTTCAGGCAAAAGAAAGACAAATCAACCAGCAATTGGACGACATCGCAAATCTTAAGCTTCAGTTCCAGGAAGCTAAGATTGAAAATGAAAGAATCACTTTGAAACTGAATAGTTACAGCTCCGCGAGCTTTGTTCTTCAAGACATAGTTCCCAAACTCATTGGAAAGAACAAAGCTAGTGAAGATGTATACTCGTATAGAACGGGGGTGGGTTATCATCAAGTTCCACCGCCTGTGTTAAACAACTTTTCAAAGAAACAATCTGGGTTGGATAAGATTTCTGAAACAAATGGAGAAACAAATGATGTAAAATTGCTAGAAACAATTGATGTCACGTTCACTCATCGTCTGATGAAGATAGTGTTCAGTCTGAAGTCGTAAAAAATGTGGTTGAAAATGTTTTAAAATCTGACAGTGATTCAACTGAAGACGAAGAGTGTTTTCTGAATAACTATATTCCGAAACCAAAATCCAAAAACAACTCAAATGACGAACCTACTCTTGTCATGTACAAGATGTCTGGTTCATATAAGTTGAACTCGGATCTTGAGTTTCCAATTGAAAATCTGAATACTGATAAGTTGAACCAAGTTATCAAACTCGTGGAGATTGAAGTTTCTGAAATTGAGGGTCTAAAGAGTTCCAAAAGGCTTTTGAACTTTGAAAAAGACAAATCTTACTATAAGAAATCTGCTGGACCACCACGTTTAAAAATAATAACCAAAATAGATGGTCGGGAGGTTATCAGGGTGGTAAGAACTATCAAAAAAGAAACTTTCAAAACAAAAGGTTTGTAGAAAAGAAAGTGTTTGTGACAAGCTCGAGTTCACATTTCGAGCAAGAATCTGATTTTTTTTCAAAATCAAATGAAGAATTCTTTGAGAAGAAGGCCTCACAGCCTCAGACTGAAGGCAGAAGTCGGGAATTTAACACCCGCACATGCTTCAAATGCAACGAAGTTGGACACATTGCACGAAAATGCCCCAACTCGAAGCCTAAGTCTGTGGTTGTCAAGAATCAGAGAAAGAAGAATGATGTAAAAGGAAAAGCTCCAATGTTTTTTGAGAAAAAGATTTTGAAAAAGGAAAACATCAAAGTCAAAACTGAACCTGTAAAAGAATCGGTAAAGAAAACTGATAAGTTTTACAAAAGGGTCGCTTCTTCACAACAAACCTAGAAGCCAAAATCTGAAGATAAGACATCAAGTGTTCAAAAACCAAAGGTTTATGAGTCTGTAAAACAATCATCTACGACTAAACCAGTCAAGATGAATGTACCTTTGGATTTGTATGAGAAGTTGGAGAAACAAACTTCGACTCCTCCAGGGAAGAAGTATGTTCCAAAGAAACACCAACCATCTGGTTAACCTCAAAAAGACGAATTTTTCTTATACAAAGAGGTTGAGGTTGGATCTGAAGAAAGCTTGAAAATGAATGACAAGAATTTCCCACCACTGTACACAAAGAAAACTCATATTAACATCAAGCTACCCGAGTCTAAGGAGGCTTGGGTTGCTTCATTTTCTAACTAAATGTTTGTGAAATGTGCAGGAGCTCCCAAGATCTATCTCACGGTGGATTATGGATAGTGGAGCATCCCGGCACATGACATGGAGAAAAACCCTGCTTTACGATGTTCGAGGTTTTAACGGTGGTTACGTCGGTTTCGCTGGAAATTAGGGAGGAAGTCTTCTTGGGGAAGGGACATTATCAAATGGTGTTATCACGTGGTGTTATCACGTTTGAAAGAGTCAATTACATAGCCTAGCTAGAGAATAATCTTCTTAGCATTTCTTAAATTTGTGATAGAATGTATTCGACACATTTCACTGATAAGGGATGTCTGATCCTGAAGCCGGGGTTTGTCATCCCCGAGGAGTGGATCATCATGAGAGCACCACGAGTTAATGATCTGTACCTGTTGGATATGAGTGTTGCTACGCCTACCATGGGTCAAACTCATTGCTTCATGTCAAGAGCTACCGAAAAGGAGTCAGTGTTGTGGCACCAAAAGATGGGCAACATTCACCTACGCAAGATGAACCACCTGGTGCATAACGATTTGGTAAAAGGTGTTCACTTGAAGAGTTTTCATCTTGAGTGGGAGTGTATCAGTTGCATAAAAGGAAAACAACGAATGAAATCTCATCCTGGTAAAAAGATGAACTTAGTCTCGAAGCCGCTGGAAAGACTTCACATGGATCTCTTTGGTCCTGTGAATGTCAAGAGTATAACGGGAGATCTTTATTGCCTGGTTGTCACTGACGACTATTCGAGATTCTCATGGGTGGCATTCCTGAAGTCACTAGATGAAACATTTGAGAGTTTGCCGAGGTTATTCAGGAAGATAGAGAATTTGTACCGAACACGAATTCGCAGACTAAGAAGCGACAATTGTACAGAATTCAAGAATAACAGAATGGAAGAACTCTGTGATTGACGAGGAATATTGCAAGAGTTCAGCGCACCTTATACTCCGCAACAGAATGGAGTCGCAGAAAAAAAGAATAGAACGCTAATCGAAACGACGAGAACGATGCTAGCTGATTCCAAGTTACCGATCAATTTTTGGGCAGAAGCAGTATCAGCCGCTTGCTGTACACTCAACAGGGTACTTACTGTGAAGAAGCACAACAAGACATGTTTCTAGTTGATCAATAATCCCAAGCCTAATATCGAGTTTTTAGAACCGTTCGGGTCACCCTGCACTGTTCTAGATCCCGATGGAAAATTTGGTTCAAAGAGCATCGAAGGCATCTTCGTGGGGTATGCAAGTCCACTCAGACAAGTCTTTGTTCCAAGTCTTCAAAGGATCATCGAAGTACAACATGTTGAATGTCAAGGTTATACAAAGCCTCCACAGAAGCCCGCAGACTCATGGTGATTCAACTACGATGCCTTATGGGATTCATTCGAGTTAGAATAACAGTCAGAGTTCATTGATGATTTGGATATTTTACGAGAATATGAAGCATCTCAGGGAAGATTTCCAGAAAGGTCTTCTACATGTCAACGATAAACTTCTAATGATGATGAAGCTGGTCCAAGTCACACCGGAGATAATGATGAAGTTCAGCAAACTCTGACTACTTCGGAACGTGAACCTGCTCCTGAAAATCAGACGGCGGTCAATGATGATAATTCAGAATCTGATGGTAGACCAACATTTGATTATGGTGATTCAGAGTCTGAGAGGGAGCAAATCCAATCTTCAGATCAGACAATTCTTGACAATGAACAAGTTGCAGATCAAAATATCACTAACTTGGAAGGTGAGGTGGATGTTCCTGGTGAAGTTATGCCAAGGACTCTTTCATACCATCCAGAGAAGTTGATAATAGGATAGCTGCAGTCAGGCGTTCGCACCAAGCCAGATTGACCATGGCCTTACTTGCTTTTATACTAAAGTTACTCCTTTACAAACTGAATTTTCACTCAGTTGTTTCATTTCGCAGATTGAGCCGAGAACCTACAAGGAAGCGCTGACAGAAGATTCATGGGTCAACGCATTGCAGGAGGAGCTGAGTCAGTTTGAAAAGCTTGGTGTATGGAAGCTTGTGGATTTTCCTGATGGACACCGGAAGATAAACACGAAGTGGGTGTTCAAGTGTAAGAGAGACGACTGAGGAGTTATTGTCTGAAACAAAGCTCGACTCGTGGTCCAGGGTTTCAGTCAGCAAGAGGGGATAGACTTTACCGAGGTGTATGCTCCAGTTGCTCGACTTGAAGCTATAAGAATTTTCCTTGCTTTCACTTCATGGAAGGGATTCAAAGTGTACCAGTTGGATGTCAAATCGGCATTTCTATACGGCAAGGTGAAGAGGAAGTATATGTCGGTCATCCACCGGGCTTTACTGACCCAATCCACAAAGACAAGGTCTACTTGCTAGACAAAGCGCTGTATGGTTTGCATCAGGCCCCGAGAGCATGGTATGAGACGCTCTCTCAACACCTGCTTGCCAATAGTTTTATCCGAGGAAAAGTGGATGCTACTCTCTTCACAAAGGAAGTCGATGGGCACTTACTGATTGTATAGATTTATGTTGATGATATAATCTTTAGGTCAACAAATGATGAACTCTGCAAAGACTTTGAGAAGGTGATGAAGCAGAAGTTCGAAATGTCGTCAATGGGTGAGATGAAGTTCTTCTTAGGGCTGCAAGTCGACCAAATTCCTGAGGGAACCTTCATTCATCAAACGACGTATGTTTACGACGTTCTGGAGAAATTCAGGATGTCTGAGACTGCTCCAATGTCCACCCCATTAGCAACCAATCATATGGTATCAACCCTGATCTCACCGGAGAGAAGGTGGACGAGACGTTATACCGCTAAATGATAGGTTCGCTGATGTACTTGACTGCATCCAGACCTGATATCATGTACCCAACTTACCTCGCGGCCTGATATCAGTCGAGTCCTAGAGCTTCACACATGACCATCGTCAAGAGGATTCTACGCTACCTGAAAGGAACTCCAACACTGGGGTTGTGGTATCCCAAAGATGGTGACTTCACGCTCGAAGGATACTCAGATTTTGGCTTCGGTTGCTGCAAAGTCAACGCTAAATCAACAACTGCAGGATGCCAATTTTTCGGACCCCGTTTGGTCACGTGGCAATGTAAGAAGCAAACCTCTGTTGCTCTATCAACATGTGAAGCAGAGTACGTATCTGCCAGCAGTTGCTGCTCACAGATCCTGTGGATCCAGCAACAGATGCGCGATTACGGTTTGCAATTTCTTACTTCACCTATTTTTGTTGATAATGAGGCAGCGATAAACATAAAAAAAAATCCGGTACATCACGCTAAAACCAAACATATAGAAATTCGTCATCACTTCATACGCGATTGTTATGAAAAGAAGTTGATACGAATTGACAAAATCCACACCGACGAACAAAAGGCAGATTTACATACCAAAGCTTTCGATAAAGCTCGCTTTCATTATCTTTTAAAACTAAATGGTATGAAATTGTTGTCGGATGCGGAGAAAATTGTTGGCGTTGATGAGAAAACCGAGGCAAATGATGTTGAGAAGCAGACTGCTTTGGTTTGTCGTATTTTTAGTTGTTTTGGTATTTAGGGGGAGATAGAATATAATATTTTCAGAAAAATACAAAAACAATAAAAAATCCAAAAATCCAAAAATATGAGATATTTTCAAAATTCAAAAACAGTAGAAAACCCAAAAAGAGTTTGTGTAAAAAGGGGAAATGATAGTACATCAGCTAGACAGTTACGGTATGCTAAAGATATGTAATGTTTTAAAAGCATTAAGCAGTCTCGCTGATAATATGCCGATAGGTTTTTGCACACTTAGTAGATTTTTCGGGATGTAAACCTAAATCACAACTTGCTTATTTCGTGGGGAACAGCTCCAGGATATATAGGTAACCCCTGAAATCTTGTTTGAAGGGCTTTCTATTTCTGACATACTAGGTCTATGTGTGTGATGATATCTGGGGTATTATACCAGGACTTCTGATTTTGCGGAAGCAATAGCCTAGTCCTCGTATAATACTCTACACTGCTTTAATCTTAAAGCCTACCCTCAGCATAAAAAATGATGAAACATTGAAAAATGCTAATCATGTGCTGTTGAAGAAAAGATCCCCAATCGGGACACACCAAAAGTCGAGCCATCATCTCTTTGTCTGAACGGAAGTTCTAACCTGAGCTCTCATGGTCTCGCATTACCCATTATAGATATCATTAGTATACGTTCACCTGTAAGACTGAATATAGGAGTTTGGATATGAGAGGATATTCTGAGGTGGGACACGCGTATAAGTTAAGATCTTAAAACACTAAATTGTATCCTGATTAATTGAAATTTGTGTGAAAATTTAAAATGGACCAGTATATCGGCAACCTAAGCAAATTGTTTAATACTTATTGTGTAATCAGCTCAACGGTACTTGTAGCTTGTCGGTAGCTGATATGATCCCCTAACACACTCACCAAAAATACGTATGTAAATAGTTTCATTTACTGTTTACCTTTACTGCATTTCATTTCATTTCAGTTTAGCATTTAAAACCCCAAAAAGATTTCATAGTTTTCTAGTTTAAACTTTCTAGAAATCCCAAAAATATTTTACATTTATGCTTTAGTTTTGCGACAAACCGAGGTGGAAAGCGGATGTTCAGATTCTGAGAAGTGAAGTAGAACATGGAAGTTTCTGAACTGGACAACTGGGTTGGGAGCTAATCTTGGAAAAGGATTGAAAAATTTAAAATCAAATCAAGTTCATTAATTTAACACTTGAACATTTTTTTCATGAAAATGTGTTTGAAAATTTTGAACAAAATGTCAGTTTGTTTCATTTCGGGTCAACCAAGGTCATTAACTTGGACTTGGTAGATAAATTAAGTACCTAGGGTCATTAACTTGGACCTAGATACTTAGGTGGATTTCTAAAACTGGCGAAATCTGAAAAAAAAAAAATGGCAAAAAGTCAAAAGGTCAAAACACTAAAGTCAAAGAGAGGTGTTTGGATCGGATGACAATCCGATCGGATGGCAATCCAATCGGATAGCCGTCCGACACTTGGTCATCCCTATAAAAGGAATTCAATGTTGTTCAGTCAAACCTTTACTCGATCGGGAGACCATCCGACACTCTATCAAACACTCTCATCTTCTTGATCTGATTTTCACATTCTTGCTTTCCACACTTTATTGGATTGTTGGCACACTCAACCTTCACAATGGGAAAGGTAATAATTCTGATCATTAACTGTTAATTTGATGATTTTGATGGGTTTTTGAATGTCGGCGACTGTTGGTTCTTTAACTTTAGATCTAGGCAATTTTAGTGATGTTTGATAGATTTTGAACATAAGGTTTTGTTCACGGGCCTTAGATCTATAGGTTTACTATCTCAATTTGTACACAAACATGCTAGATCTAGAGATTTGATGAATAGAGACGTTCGGCTATCGGTGCACATAAAGTGAAATTAAACTAGATCTACGCCGAGTTAGAGAAAAATGAACATAAGGTTTTGATCATCGGCGAATTCTCTACGTAGATCTGTGATCAATTTTGAGAAAAACCTTAGAAAATTGTTGGTGTTCATAATCTGTTCAAGGTGTTCTTCAATGTTCAAGGATCGAGTGGCAACTCTGTTGGATGGCAATCCGATATGATGGCCATCTGATCCAATGCATGTTAAATGATTAAAATGTTTCTAAGTGTTTGCCTTGATATCTATGCCTTAACTGTTAACAAGTTTTTTTGAATAAGATGGCAACTCGATCGGATGGCAATCCGATCGGATGGCCATCCGATACAAAACACACTTTCATAAGATTGTTCACTCATGTGTTCTCATGCCTATGATCGAGTGGCAATCCGATCGGGTGGCAATCCGATCAGATGGCCATCCGATCCACATCATTATGTTTTGAGATATTCATTGTGCTATCTTGTCAATGGTCGAGTGGCAATCTGATCAGATGGCAATCCGATCGGATGGCCATCCGATCCACTTCACATATCGACATAATTTTTCATCAACTGTTCAAATTTGTCACAATGATCGAGTGGCAATCCAATCGGGTGACAATCCGATCAGATGGCCATCCGATTCATGCCACATACACAGAATGTTGACTTGTCAAGGATCGAGTGACAATCCGATCGGATGGTCATCCGATCCATGGAATTCACTCTCAATGGTTGACTGGTCAAAGAGCTTATCTGTTTATCACATGGATCGAGTGACAATCCGATAGGATGGCCATCCGATCCATATGCACTTGGTTTGATTATTCATTGCAAAAGATGGTTCATCGGATTGGATGACAATCCAATCGGATGACCATCCGATCCTCAGTACTATATAGAGTGTGACTTCCCAGTGTTAGAAAAATTTTGAGTTTTCAAAATTTTTATCACCTGTGTCTTTATGTCTTGAAACTTGTGCAAATGCTAACGTTGT
>JARYGA010058825.1:0-21231 GCA_030545235.1 Helianthus tuberosus | reverse complement strand
TGGTGTCAAAATTTGGGTTTAAATAGGTTTTATATCAAAAATACCGTTTAATTAATAAAAAGGCTTTCAATTACGATATTGCGCATATCTTTCAATTTAGACCATGAACCGATGTCAAATTTTGAGGACATGTTTATAAATCAGTAATCAAGGTTTTTGTCCTCTCACCTTTTCAAAAATCTCGTTTTAATATCAAAAGGGCATAACGGTCAACTTTTAAGCATATAACGGAAACATGAATATGAACTCTAATTCTAAAGGACCAAGTAGTATAACTTCTGGGGGTTATACTAACATATAATATGGTCACAAAGGAACCCTAAGGCATAATTAAACTAAGCTAATTCGGGTCAGAACTGAAAGTCAAAGCAAAAGTCAACTTTTACGACTTTCGGTTGCGAACCGATTCTAAACTTAGAATTTGTCGGGTTGAACATGCTTAGACATATTCAATTAATATTTACCAAGTTATTAAAGTGACAAAACTGATTTTATAGCCTCTATATTATCAGTTATGAATTTTATTTAAAAATTGACCCGTTTGACTTTTATTTTAATTACTTTGACCCGACACTTGACTAAGTAAACGTGGTAATTAGGAGGTGCCCTTAAGAGGGTTTATCACCTACCTAATTATGATCATGTAGCCATGTTCGTTGCGAACCATGGCTCAACCATATAAGGTATAACTAAAAGTCAAAGTGTTTATCGCAAATGCTTGACTTTTCGGCTTTAAGAGCCAAACAAAATAACTAAGCAAGAAAGGAACACTTACAAATGGTCCTTAGGACAGAAGAGAACTCAAAAGGAGGTTCCAATGATTAGGATCCTCAGATTTGAGTGGTAGAGAGCAAAACTCAAGAAATGGTGTGAAATGAAATGAAGTTCAAGGCCCTTTATATAGGTTTTTGGATTGCATAGGATCATTACAAGTGTTAGAGAGGTTTAACCAGATCATAACAGGTGTAATACCATTTTTCTAAACCATCAAAGGCCCCTGGAATCAAATGTGTGAGGCAAGGAGGCAAACCAAAGCTGGTTATTAGTTTTTTGTTACTGGGCATCTTTTACGGACCGTAAGGGTCAAGGTATACGGTCCGTAAGGACCATACCAGCTCACCCAAACTTTCTTATGTTGACAAGTTTGGCCCCTGCACTTCCGAACTCTTCCGAAACGATGTTCTTGGCACACGAGGCCTCATATTTCCAATATTAGGCACATACAAGAGTATAACCAAGCATTATAAACTTCTCGATATGTTAAAATGGTCAGTCAGAGGCCTAGTTTGGCATATTGATGCTTTTAACCCTTTAATGCGCGAACTTGCGCGTATTATCACGAAATGGCATAAAAGCCTTACAAGGTTAACAACAAGCATTCCTAAGAGTATAATGGAGTACAATGGAGTATTACGACACTTCAGTTCACACCAGTTCGCTTAAATGGTCGCTAGAAAGGTGTAGTTTTAAATATTGACGCTTTTGGTTCTTTTAACGTGCAAACTTGCACGTATTATCGCTTTATTGTGTCAAAGCCCTATGTTATCCATATTGGGCATTCCCGAGAGTATTATTGAATATTACGATGCTTCGGGTTTGTTAAAAGGTCACTCAGAGGTAAGAATTAAGATGCTGACACTTTCAACCCTTTTTAACGCACAAACTTGTGCGTATTGATACTTATTGACATTAAAGCCCTAATTGTCCAATGTTTTGCATTCTCAAGAGTATGATTAGATATAATAATGTTTTGGGTTCATTAAAAGGTCATTCAGAGGTATTTATTAAACATGTTGACGCTTCTAACCCCTTTACCGTGCAAATATTTTGATTTATTAAGCGAACGGTTTCGATAATCCAACAAGTGGCTTAATATGAGAATATGAATGTTGTGCGAGGTTATTCAGAGACTTAGTCTAAGGATGTTAATACTTCCAGCCTTTCCATAATCAAAGTTTTTTATCTTTCTCAAAATTAGTCCCTTAAATTCAACGTTTGACTTTATTAGGGTTTATTACACGTGTCATTACATCATTGGACGTGATTTTACGAGGTGTTACATCCTCACCCCCTTAAAAGAAATCTCGACCTGGAGATTTGCTCAAAAGATGGAAGTACTTTCTGTCTTATAATGGACTTAATCTTCCACAACATTTCTAGGGCCTCTAAAGGCACCCCAAATGACCTTTATAATAGGTATATGTATTCTTTTGGAGCTTCTAATCTTGTCGACCCTTAATCGATGCTGATTTCTCCACCAACCATAAGTTTTCATTAATCTACACATCAATGTGATAATGCTATTGACTTATTGTCTAGCCATATCTTTAAATCGCAAGTGTGGGACACATCGCGAGTTCCATCAAGCTCCTTAAATAAATTTTAACATATAAGCTACTGATCCTGACGTATTCGATTTTCTTGAATGGTACAATTTATCTAGTGTTTAATTTGCTTGCTACATCACAATGTAATACACCTCTTCTAGGGTGGTACTTTCTGTTGAATCTTATCCCTTATTAAGACTTAAGAGGCCTACAAAGTGTTTAACACAAGGACCAAAACAGTGGAAGAGACTTTGAATGTAAAGTTCAATGAACTTTCATCAATGAAAATCCTAGCAAACCCTGCAGAATTGTTTGATCTTGATAAATTCACTTTTGAAAATACTACAGTCAAGACTAACAGTGCAGGGTCCATCAGAGGATTCATCACCAGACTATGGGTATGAAATCATCATTCCTCAACAAAAGTCTGCCACAATGGGAAGAGCAGCAGATGTTCAAAACAGCTGTCAAAGCTCAACCACTGCTACCTCAACAGTTGTTGATCAAAGTAGCCCATTAACCCCTGCTTCCACATCATCAAACACTGTTGATAAAAATCCTCAAACTGTGGATAAAAGTCAGCATGTGTCCACACCATTACCACCTATTCCACCACCTTTTAAAGCCACTGTTGGATCATCAAAGTCACCAGCAGTAGTTAGCTCAGATGATTCACATCAGCAGCCCTCCCCACTTAATGCCATTGTTCCATACCAAGGAGAGCTCATCTTCTTGAAATCTTATCCACCAGACCAAATCATTGGCAACATCAATGAAGGGTTGCTCACAAGAAGTCAATCCCAAAACATTTGTCTTTTTGCTGGTTTTCTATCTCTCCATCAGCCAGTCAAGTACCATGAGGCACTAAAAGAAAACAGCTGGGTAGAAGCCATGCAAGAGGAGCTCCAACAGTTTAGAAGACAACAAGTTTGGGAGCTTGTACCATTGCCAGAGGGTGTAAGTCCTATTGGCACAAAATGGGTCTTCAAAAATAAAACTGATGAAAGGGGTATTGTTGTCAAGAATAAAGCCAGGCTTGTGGTTCAAGGGTTTAGACAAGAAGAGGGCATTGATTATGATGAAACATTTGCCCCTGTAGCAAGACTTGAAGCAATCAGACTATTTCTGGCCTTTGCTGTCAACCACAACATCAAGGTGTACCAAATGGATATCAAATGTGCATTCCTCTATGGTAAGGTTCAAGAGGAGGTTTATGTTTGTGAACCTCCAGGCTTTGAGGATCCATTTAATCCAAATCATGTCTACAAGCTGAATAAAGCTTTGTATGGCCTAAAACAAGCACCAAGGGCCTGGTATAAAACTCTTTCCACCTTTCTACTTTCCATTGGTTTCATAAGAGGTAAAATAGATAAAACACTGTTTTTAAAATGGAGAGGAAAGGATTTGATGATTGTCCAAATCTATGTGGATGACATCATCTTTGGGAGCACATGTAACAAAATGTGTGAAGAGTTTAGGCAACTCATGACAGCTGAGTTTGAAATGAGTGCAATGGGTGAACTCCAGTGCTTTCTGGGTCTCCAAGTAAGAGAACTACAAAATGGCACTTTTATCCATCAAGGCAAATATGCCAAAGAACTTTTAAAGAAATTTGAGATGGATGATTGTAAGCCATGTAGTACACCCATTTCAACAAATAAAGTAGTCATGTCTGATAAGAAGGATGATTTGGTTGATCAAACTTTATATAGAAGCATGATTGGGTCTTTATTGGACCTAACTACATCTAGGCCAGACATCATGTTTGCAACATGTGTTTGTGCAAGATCCCAATCAGCCCCTAGAAAGTCAAACCTTATTACTGTAAAAAGGATATTCAGATACCTAAAAGGTGCTCCCACACTTGGTATCTGGTATCCAGCTGATGGTAAAATTGAGATTTCAGGTTTCTCAGATAGTGACTTTACTGGATGTGACAAGACAAGGAAGTCCACTTCAGGAGGGTGCCAATTCCTAGGCAGTTGTTTAGTGTCTTGGCAAAGCAAAAAGCAAGCAGCTGTTTCCACATCCACTGCTGAGGCAGAGTATATAGTTTCTACAAGCTGTACAACCCAACTGCTTTGGCTTCAAAATCAGTTGTTGGATTTTGGTATCACTGCCTTAAAGACACCACTCATGTTGGATAGTCAGGCAGCAGAAAATATTATCAAAAATCCAGTTTCCCACTCAACCACCAAGCACATTGACATCAGACATCACTTTGTGAGGGATTGCTATGATTTCTCTGCACCATGTTCCAACTAAGGATCAGCTGGCAGATGTGCTAACCAAAGCATTAGACACATCCACCTTTGAAAGCTTGATCTCTAGGATTGGCATGCTAAACATGGAATAACAGGCAAAATCCTGTTTTTCTATGAATAAAAGCATTAAAATGTTTTCAGAAAATCAAAAATCTATCCTTAAAAATAGCTAAAAATGAATATTTCATTAAAATCCTTAAAAGTCTGCCATAACCACTGCTTTGTTCAAAAGTCTGTTCTACTGAAAAATCTGTCCACTGCTGAAAGTCAACCCCTGTTCTCTAATTTTCTTGATTAGCACTGTTGTTCAAAATCAGTGTTTTATCCACTGATGTGCTATCCACTGATAGTAAAAATCACCCACTGTTTTCATTCTTACCATTACAACCACTGGTCTTGTTCCATCAGTGGTTTTCATAAAAACACTAGTCCTTCATCTCATCAGGGGTTGGTACATGGACAGTACATAGCGGTCAGATCTTTTGTAACCACTGCCATGTCAGCATTCACTTTTTCTTTTACCCTTTTCAAAACCCCAAACAGGGTTTTACTGTCGAATAGAATTCACAAAAATTCCTTTCTCAAAACAGTTTCCATTTCCCTCTCTCAAATTCTTCAAAACCTTCATCGATCTTCTTCTCCAAAAAGACAAAATCAAAGTCATCTGCAAAATCCACTTCAAAATCATCTCCTAAAAAGGTCACTCAAAAGGCTACACCCATCGAAATACCATACAAATCTCCTCACGATTATCTGGGTCTCCTTACAAAACCCGGCGCCACCGATGCTTTCGATTCCATCATTGACATCATGTCTGCATCAAAGTACAAAACTTTGTTAACAGCAGATGCTCCAATTTACTTGAAAACCCAAAGAGAGTTTTGGAAAAATATTACCCTTGACAAACAAGGCGAGGTTGTCATAGTCATTAACTCTTCTCTAATGGGTAAAGTTGTCAAAATCACACCACAATCCATCTCGGAAGTCTTTGAACTCAATGATCAGCAAGGTAAAACTTCTTTTCCCAAAAATGAGTTAAAAACTGATTTCCTTGAAAGGGGTTATGCAGAACAAATAAAAAAGGATACCTTACAAAAAGGTAATTTTCCACCTGCAACCAGATTTTTGTTCCATACCCTGCTTATGTGTGTTTCAAACAAAACCACTTCTTTTAATGAGATACCATTAAAGATTCAAAACCTGGGATATGCTATTCTTCAAGATGAAAATTTCAATTACTCCTAGGAAATCTTTAATGATTTGGTTAAAAATGTTGATAAAAAGCCATTCTTACTTTTTCCAAGATTTCTAAGTTATTATTTTGAAAAGAAATTTGGTAAGGATGATGCTCATGTAATAAAACAAGGTGACTCTTTTCAAATAAACAGCTTAACTGCTGAAACTTTTACAAGAATGTCAACACCTTGCAAAACACAAGCAGAGGTGCCTGAGCAGACTTTAGCAGCTACCACTGCTCCTCAGGTATCTGCTGCTGAGCCCACTGTTCAAGGTGATCATAGCAGCAAAACAACTGCTTTGAAACCCACACCTAAAATCACCAAAAAGCCAAAAGAAAAGAAAACTCAAAATCCCCCCAAACCTACCAAAAAGGCAACTCTGGAGGATGAGATACCAGAGCAACTGCCAGTGACAGCACAAAAGTCACAAGAAACCACTGCTGCTACTTCCTCATAGCAGTTGGTAGAAATATCTCAACCTATGCCTGAAGCTCCTCCTTGCTTCTTCTCAAAAAGAATAGGTTGTACAAATAGGGACACCACAATATGATGCTCTGGAATCACTTGCTTCCATCATCCACAGCCCAATGCCCAGGGCCAATTCTCTTTCTACACCCAATCTCACATCCACAATTCCCCCACAAACAAAAATATTGTTGGATGCTCTTGATTTGAACCAGGCACAAACCAGTCCTTCTCAATCACCTGTCAATGAGAACATACCTCAACAAGTGACTGGGTTTGATGTATCAATCATTACTAACCCACCAACAAGACCTGAGGAGGTTACACCCCTTGAGTTACAAGTAACTCTTGGTGGTAGTCCAAGTGAAGCAGCTACTACAAATGTTGAACCCACTGGTTTACATTTGGACAGTGGTTACATCAATAAGACTTCCTTGGAGGCAATTTCTTCTCTGGGAACACTTGTGTATCCAGTTTATACTGGGTCACTAAAAAGTGTCTCTCGATTTGAAGGAAGAGGTCCCCAGTACCAAGACAAAGGGGCACCAGTGGATGACTTTTGGAATACAATCCCTGAGTCAACCACTATTACAACCACTGTTAATGGGAAATTAGATGATCCCATTAAGTTGGGTGATGCTTTAATATACCGCGAATTGACGGACACAATTAACAACCTGGATACTTCTGTTGCAGAAATTAAAGATATGCTGCAACAGTTGTTGAAAGCTCAAAAGGTACCACCCACTGCTGCTCCAGCTCAAGCACCTGCACAACCTGCACCTGCTGCAAATGAGTTATGGGTTTATTTCAACCACTGCTCCAACAACAAAGACAATTCGCTGATCAGCAGCATGAGATACATGTCCAAAAGCTGAGAAACATGATGGAGTCAAGGTTTAAAGATACCCAAGCTGACATCAAGGTTATAAAGGCCCACATACTGAACACCACTAGCACTGCTCCTCCCACTGTTCTCTTTATTGATAACCCCCCTCCAGATAATGCCAAAAAGGGGGAGAAAATCAGGCAGTGGAAGAAGAAGGGTATTGAAGATGGTATTTACATTGAGCCTCAACAAGATAGTATGCTCAAAAACATCCCTTTGCCAGATGGATCCAAAAAGATTGATGTTACCACTAATGCAATTGCTGATGCATTAGCTGAGGTAAAAAGGGATAGAGAGGCTAAGGATAAAGCCAGGTGGGAACAGGAGAAAATAGCTTTTATTGAGCTGAATGCACAGGATCCTTCTGAACCTATGGATAATAAAAATCCTAAGGATGAAAAGAAGAAGTCCACAAGAAATGTGAGGCAACCCAAAACCACACCATCCAGACTCACAAAGCATGCCTCCAAACCACCTACCAAAGGCTCCAAACCTCAAACTACCACCTAAACAGCTGTTGTAAATCCTGTTGTATCAACAACTGCTGATACTTCAGTAGTTTCAACAACTTTCATCCAAACACCTGCCACCACTTCAACACACACCACAACCACTGCATTACCACCACCACCAAAAATCATCTCACCACCAAAACCACCATCACCACCAAAAACAACCTCACCACCATCACCTCCTGCTAAAAAGCAGAAGACATCAGATGTTACAACATCTGTTGTAGTGACAACAGTGGTTGAAACACCAGTTGTTTCAACAACTGTTAGTCAGCCACCTTCCACCACTCAAATCACCACCACTGATCCACCCAAAACATCATCAGCCTATCCTATAATAAAAAGGAGAAGGATTTTTATACCTGATGATGATTCTCCATCACCACCACCAACATCCTCACATTCTCTTTCACTTGTTAATATCCCAAACCCTGTTCCTCTCTCATCAGCGCAAGTACAACAACCAATCACTACCACCACTCCTGCAGGTTTCCAGTATCCTCTTGAACTTATAGCAGTCAGAGAAGAGATCACATCCTTCTACTTTGAGGATGATCCTGCTAAAAGGATGTTGCCATCAGTTGAAGGATATCCTAGGCCTAACAACATTGAAGAGTACTTGAAAATTAAGGCTCAACAGGCAGAGGATATCTCCAAAAGAAGCTCTCAAGGAAAAACTGACAAAGAAATTCAAAGGCATTACCAATTTCTATTCACTCAAGTCAGATCCTTAGAGCAGTTTGCTAAGAATGTTTGTCAGCAACTATCAGAAAGAGCAGATTAAACCCTCAGAAAAGACTACATTGAAAATATCATGGCTTCTAAGAAGTATAAGGGTGTAAAATATATGTACAAAGAGTGGACCATTCCTGAGCTTGAAAGTGAAGCAGCCAGGATTCAAGAAATGATTAAGAAGAAGGTCAAACACACTCCTCCAGATTGGTCAAAGTACAAAAAGAATGTGCCTGAAAAGACATTGGAGCTGAAGAGAATGAAAGAGGAATTAGTTGCTGCTGATTATGGGTCCAAAAATCAAGTGACGAGATGGAGAGAAGACAAAGTCAGGACCACCTACAAAAGGTTGGAGGAATTAAGGAAGAAAGATCCTAAAGTTCCATAAAAACCTGACTACCCTGAAGCAGAGGTTTCAACAAGACCACCAAAGCTGCAAATCAGGAGATCCACTGCTCCAGTTGGTACTGCCATCTACAAAAGAAGACAACAAAAACAGCTAGATGTTGAAACAGTGGAAGAATTAATGGCAGGAGATGACCTTGTAAAAGAGGGCATTAAGAAGATGATAGCTGAAAATCTTGGCCTAAATCAACCTGCAAGCACTGCTCAGTCAGTCATCACAAGGCCAGCATCACCAAACACCTCATCTAATAAAAATCTCCCAAGAAACCCACCAGACTCAAAAGTACTAAAGTGGAAAACTAACAATCAGACTCATGTACTGACAGTGATCAAGTCTAGTGGATAAGTGAAGAAAATAACTAGGGAACAAGCACTTGGCCTAAGTCTTGAAGATTTGCAGGATCTCCTTGATCTTCCACTGTGCAGGGATGAAGATGACACAGATGCCTTAGGCTTTGAGTAACAACTCAAAGGGAAAATAAGGAACTGTTGATGAGGCAATAAAGATCTACCAATAATGAAGGGTTTTGGCATTATCTGTTCCAGGGGGAGATTGTTAGGATTGAACCTTATCAGAGGAACAGATAATTAAAGCCAAAACTGGATCAGAGCAGTGGATCCAGAATAAGCAGATGTTATGTATTCAAGTCTCTCCCCTTGAAAGAGGTTTCAACGTCTGATGACCTCCAATCCACTGATCGGTACAACTGCTGACCTACAACTGTTGATCAAGTCAAAGACTGATGAAGACTAAAGCCCTGCTGTTCAATCTACTGCTATGGGTCAAGCACTGCTGGATATATTAAGTGCTGCTGGGTTCACATCAGTGGAAGGATTCAGCAGTAGTTAGTTTGTCTTTATGTAATGTATTGTATAACAGTTGTTAGCATAGCAGTACTTGTATAGATCAGTTGTTAGAGTTTGTTAGGAGGTTAGATGTCACTTTCATGGTGATGTCAGCAATGATGCCTCAGTGGTTTATGCCTATAAATAGAACAGTACCCTGTACTGTTCTATTAGCTCTTCACCATCTTTCTTCCTGTACGAACAAATCACTGTGAGCTCAGGCTGAGGGGGAGTTTTGTTACATGCATGCAATTGTAATCGTTGATGAAATAAATTCAATCATTCGGTTCATTGTTGAAAATGTGTGTTGAAAGCAATTCTCCTGTTTGATTGTGAAAAGTTTGTTTCCATTTATATTCCGCTGCACTACTTGTTCATTGTTCATTGTTCATCATAATTCAAACATAAAACACAATCAAAACCAAACTAAGATCCTAACAATCTGGATTCTATCCACGAGAGTACCGATTTCGGGTTAAACATGGAACACCGTCCTGAACAGTTAACCGGCCGGATTTGGGTGATTCCTGTCCGATCAGGCTACTGAGTCATGACGAGGTTTCTGTTGTCTAATAAACTATCAAAACATCTCGATAAAACGACAAACTATCAAAATGACCAAGGAAGAAGACGACCGAGACACCAGAACGGAGTGCCGCCCGATCGGACTGCTGTCCGATCGGATTGTCACCCGATCGGGTGGTCACCCGATCGACTTGCACTTTGGCCCCATGCTTAACATCTATTTCAAACATTGGGAGTTGTGAACATGGAACGAACTACTGTCCGATCGGATTACCACCCGATCAGATGGTCACTCGGCCATGTAATGTTCTAACTTCAGCACTTAAACAATTTTCAACATGTTCAATGCACAAAGGTTGCCACCCGATCGGACTACCATCCTATCGAGTGACAAACTACTGTGAACTTGTTCTCACTAAAGTATCCCAACCGATCGGGTTGTCGTCCAATCGAACGTCCGACCGATCGATCGACCTGAAAGGTAGTGATACTTCTATGTTTTCAAAATGCTACAACAAAAACCTCAAAAGTCAAACCATCATACACAAACACATCCTTCACAAAGGAAGAAACAATCCACTCGAAATGTCACCCGATCGGATGACCATCCGAGCGGACTAATACTCGAACGACCGGCTGTCCGATCGGACTACCATCCGATCGAACTGCTGTTCGACCCACTGTCACTTGTTTCACTTTACGCATCGCTTATCGTTATGCTATCAATCTATTCAGGCTAACCCTACTCTCTAGCACTCCCTTCAATCCACCAATCGCTGTGAGTATACTCGATCCCTTTTTGCTTTACGCACTTTTAGGTGTTACATGCATTACTTATTCTAAATCACATCAAACACACTACGCAATACTTTAAATCGCTAACCAATTACCGCATACTATACGTGACTTAATGAATGCTTGTTTGTTATGTTTACACATGGAATGTTGTCTACCTGCCTTAGCAACGGTAGTGCTATTTGTTTGGACTCCGCACCTGTTCACTCAGGGGTTGTTAAGGACAATTAATTATATGGGTCATGGTAGTGATCATGCAATACGAACTGCCTTGGGCAGTCAACTCGCAGTCATTGGTATTGATAGGTTCATGTCGATAACTAACATGCCTCATTTTACACTGTGTACGTGTTGGTTATGCGTAACGATTTCGAACTCTATATGCTATTATCAAACTTGTATGCTCACCTTTACACTATGTGAATTGAATTTTACTTTAACGTATGTGACAGGTGCTTAGGATGCTTATTTGCTTAGCTTCTGTGAAATCGAGGCTAGGAAAGACCTAGAACAATAAACAATTGTCTGTAATAAAAATCTGAGTTGTCGGAACAAAACAATTTGACTAGATCTTGCTTGTAATAATTATGTTATCTTTTATAACATGGTATGGGACATGTTGCTTTAAATAATTGGTAATTATAGTTGTTATGGAAACTTCTGGACAATCTGTTTCGCTCAGTGCCACGCCCCGATGTTTCCGCCATCGGTTGGGGTGTGACAAATTGGTATCAGAGCCATAACTATAGGGAATTAGGCAAGACACGACCTAGTCTGGGTCGATGTCTTAGAGATGACCTAGTCTATAGTTAGGAACCAACAGACCGACTTGTGCATATCCGGTAGGGATTATGTACGAGCTTGCTGCCTTTTCTCGCTATTCTTGCCTACGTTGCACTATCACTGTACTTTAGTTTCAAAGAATGGACGAGCGATTGGGCCGAGAATAGGTGTGAAAACCGCAAACTCTCGACCAAATTGTTCTGTTCGCCTCGCATTTTCATCCATAAACACGAGAATTCACGTTGAATCAGGAGTGAAATCCATACTTTGACGCATAATCCTCTTCTATTTTATTAAAATTGGAACGAAGTTGTTAAGTCAGGAGTGAAACCCTAACCTTAACAACTTGATTCCGACCTTTACTTGGTTTTACAAAACTCTCACCAAAGTCTCGATGGACTCCAATGAATTTAAGTCACGATATGACTGGAAGGATGCATGCCGATCGCCCAGATTCGAGGCAAACGCACGGTCCTGGAAGGTCAAAGTGTGTACAACAGGTCCTTGTGAATAGTCGAATCACTTTGGGTAGTCGATGTCTAAATAGCCGCAGACGATCCATTTCTCAATTTTTATGTGTATCGATTCTAAGCCCGCAACTGCTGACTCTGATATTCGTCAATTTTATGTGTTTATGTGTGTATTTATCTGTTTATATGTTTTGATTTCCGGTGATTTATTCGATTTTCGACATTCGCTTCTCAATCGACACACACGACTCGCACTGCACATCTATCTCAACACACTAACAAATCGACATTATTGGGGATTATACGCATGCTATACTACTCGCCATGATAATCGCGGTCGCTATTTTCGAACGCTCGCGAACTTTGAGTAATAGGTTTCTGTATTCTGACTGCTCTCGTGTGCTTCTAGGTGAATTACGTGTTTATATGCTTCTGTACTTTTGTGCTTCTGTGCCTTACGTGCTTAGGTGCTTTTGTGCTTATGTGAATCTGTGGTTATGTGCATACGTGTTTACATGGTCGTATTCCTAAGCTTTAGTAGTAATAGGCTTGTGAGGAGAGATTCGGTTATACTATGTCTGAGATCCAAGACAATGTCTGTTGCAGACAATGTCAACTGGACCATCATCTGGACCCCGTCACCCACGAATCACTCGCCAAGAACAGAGAGACAAACGCCTTGCTGCTCTCGTCGCTAAGCAAGTGGCAAAGGTAGTTCCTCAGATCGTGAGTGAAATATACGAGAATGTGAGCAAATCATCTGAGGAGTCCAGAACCGAAGCTCCTAAAGCTGCTCCCAAGACTGCTTTCAGCTTCAAGCAGTTCAAAGCTTGTGGTCCAAAGGAATTTACTGGTGAAGATGGCTCAACGGCTATGTTTCAATGGTTTGATTCCGTTGAAGTCACTCTAAGCCAGAGTGGATGTCCTGAAAATATCCGCACTCTAAACGCTACCGGCGTCTTCCAGTCCCATGCACTAGACTGGTGGACGACCGAGAGAAACAAACACGGAAATGACGCAGCCTATGAGCTGACGTGGGAAGAGCTGAAGGCCATTATGATGGATGAATTCTGCCCTCCCCATGAATGCCAAAAGCTGGAGGACGAATTCTGGCATATCAAGCAAAAGGATGGAGAGAACGCAGCTCTGACTGCTCGCTTTAAGCAGCTCAGTATTATCTGTCCCGATCAAGTGAAGACGCCCGAGATGACCATCAAGAAGTACATTCGAGCCCTACCAGACTGTGTTGAGGATTTTGTGCATGCTTCAAAACCAGCAACAATCGAAGAAACTTACTTGCTTGCCGCTGAAATCAACGACAAGCGAGTAAAAGCTGGTTTTTGGGATAAAGCTTCGAAGAACCTGCATCAAGCTACCGCCGCTCCAACTACCGACACCACCAATGCCGCTCAATCATCGAAAGCCTCTCGCCGCAAGAAGAAGAACAACAACAGCAGCTCCAGCAACAAGAACTGTGCTGTCACTACCACTGCTGCTCCACTTCAAGCCGTACCGGCTCAGCAGCAATCTCAGCACCGACCAGCTCCAGTTATCTATGCACCACCTGCAAAGCGTGCATACGCTGGTCCCCACCCTGCCTGCCCAACATGTACTTATCATCACCCGGTGGGTATCGCTTGCCGATTTTGCGTGCATTGCAATATGTACGGCCACTTTACCGCCAATTTCCATACTGGTCCCCGACAAGCACCAGCTCAAGCCATTGCTCATCAAGCTCTACTTCCAGCCCCACAAGGCCAACAAGCGGCGCAGGCACCCGCAGTCAATGCCATAGTCTGCTTCACGTGTGGTGATCCCAACCACTTCGCGAACATGTGCCCGAACAGGGTTGTGAAACAAGAGCCCCAGCAGCAGCAGCCTCAGCAGCAGCAATAGCCTCAACAGCAACAGCAACAAGCCGCCCGCGCCAGAACTTTCAACATCAATGTGCGCCAAGCCCAGGCTGACAACAACGTGGTCAATGGTACGTTCCTTGTGAATGGTATTTATGCTTCGTGTTTGTTTGATACTGGAGCCGATAACTGTTTTGTGTCGTTCGAATTCGAGAAGCTCCTTGGTCGTAAGCGCTCTCATCTCCCCTTGACGTTCGATGTCGAGGTTGCCACCGGAAGAACTGTCGCCGTTAATTCTGTTCTTCATGATTGTACTCTTGAGCTCAACAATCACATCTTCCCAATCGACCTTATTCCTATGTAACTCGGAAGTTTTGATGTTATAGTAGGCATGGACTTTCTTCGTGAAAACCATGCTGAAGTTGTGTGCTTCAATAAGATGATTCGATTCTCGCTCGCGAACGGTGATGTATTGTGTGTCTATTGCAAAACTGCTTCGAAAGGTCTCAAGCTCATGTCATGTGTCCAAACTAGCAAGTATCTCCGCAAGGAATATCGAGCTTTCTTGGCTAACATTGTAGTAGCGGAGAAGGAAAAGAAAGGAAATCTGGGTGTAATCGATGTCCCCGTGGTGTACGAATTCCCAAATGTGTTTCCTGATGATCTTCCAGGAATTCCGCCAATTCGCGATATCGACTTTCATATCGACCTCATTCCTAGAGCAAACCCTGTTGCCAAAGCTCCTTACCGACTCGCTCCATCCGAAATGCTTGAACTCTCGAGTCAGCTCCAGGAACTACTTGTTAAAGGCTTCATTCGCCCGAGTACCTCTCCAAGGGGCGCACCAGTCCTTTTTGTCAAAAAGAAGGATGGGTCGTTCCGAATGTGCATCGACTATCGGGAATTGAATAAGTTGACAATCAAGAATCGCTATCCCCTGCCTCGCATCGACGATTTGTTTGACTAGCTACAAGGTGCTACCTGTTTCTCCAAGATCGATCTACGCTCAGGCTATCACCAGTTACGCATTCAAGAGGAGGATATACCCAAAACCGCTTTTGGCACTCGATACGGTCACTATGAGTTCGTTGTTATGCCTTTTGGTTTAACCAACGCACCCGTGGTTTTCATGGATCTGATGAATTGCGTGTGTAAACCTTATCTCGACCGCTTCGTCATCGTGTTCATCGATGATGTCTTGATCTATTCCAAGTCGAAAGCCAAACACGCACAACATCTACGTTTGGTTCTCGAGCTACTCCAAGGGAATCGACTCTATGCCAAGTTCTCCAAGTGCGAATTTTGCCTGGAGGAGGTTCAATTCCTCGGTCACATTATCAATAGTCAAGGTATTCACATTGATCCCGCGAAGATTGAAGCCGTTAAGAGTTGGATTACACCTAAGAACCCGTCTGAAGTCCGTTCCTTTCTCGGATTGGCGGGCTATTATCGACGATTTATCTAAGGGTTCTCAAAAATCGCTGTGCCGCTTACCGCCCTCACTCATAAAGAGAAGCCTTTTGTTTGGGGAACTGAACAAGAGTCTGCTTTTCAAACCCTCAAGCACATGCTTTGCAATGCTCCCGCCTTCACTTTACCCGACGGAAACGACGACTTCATTGTCTATTATGATGCTTCGAACCTTAGTCTTGGTTATGTTCTCATGCAACGAGACAGGGTCATTGCATACGCTTCTCGTCAGCTCAAAATCCACGAGAAGAACTATACAACCCATGATCTCGAGCAAGGCGCAGCTGTTTTGCGTTAAAGATTTGGCGACACTACCTGTATGGTACCAAGTGTATGATCTTCACCGATCATAGGAGCCTACAAGATATCTTTGACCAGAAGGAACTTAATATGCATCAACGCCGATGGGTAGAACTTCTCAACGATTACGACTGTGAGATTCGTTATTGTTGGGATTGAACCCTATCAGAGGAACAGATAATTAAAGCCAAAACTAGATCAGAGCAGTGGATCCAGAATAAGCAGATGTTATGTATTCAAGTCTCTCCCCATGAAAGTGGTTTCAACATCTGATGACCTCCAATCCATTGATCGGTACAACTGCTGTCCTACAACTGCTGATCAAGTCAAAGACTAGTGAAGATTAAAGCTCTGTTGTTCAATCTACTGGTATGGCTCAAGCACTGCTGGATATATCAAGTGCTGCTGGGTTCACATCAGTGGAAGGATTAAGCAGTAGTTTAGTTTGTCTTTATGTAATGTAATGTATAACAGTTGTTAGCATAGCAGTACTTGTATAGATCAGTTGTTAGAGTTTGTTAGGAGGTTAGATGTCACTTTCATGGTGACGTCAGCAAAGATGCCACAGTGGTTTGTCCATGCCTATAAATAGAACAGTACCCTGTACTGTTCTATTAGCTCTACACCATCTTTATTCCTGTATGAACAGATCACTGTGAGCTCAGGCTGAGGGGGAGTTTGTTACATGCATGCGTTGTAATTGAATCTTGTAAAAAATTCAAGCATTCGGTTCTATGTTGAAAATGTGTGTTGAAAGCAATTCTCCTGTTTGATTGTGAAAAGTTTGTTACCATTTTATTCCGTTGCACTACTTGTTCATTGTTCATCTTAATTTAAACATAAAACACAGTCAAAACCAAACTCAGATCCTAACAATTGGTATCAGAGCTCGGACAGTCATCTTTGGAAGGACATGTCATAAAATGTGTGAAGAGTTTAGGCAACTCATGACAGCTGAGTTTGAAATGAGTGCAATGGGTGAACTTCAGTGCTTTCTTGGTCTCCAAGTAAGACAACTGCAAAATGGCACTTTTATCCATCAAGGCAAATATGCCAAAGAACTTTTAAAGAAAATTGAGATGGATGATTGTAAGCCATGTAGTACACCCATTGCAACCAATAAAGTAGTCATGTCTGATGAGAAGGATGATTTGGTTGATCAAACTTTATATAGAAGCATGATTGGGTCTTTATTGTACCTAACTGCATCTAGGCCAGACATCATGTTTGCAACATGTGTTTGTGCAAGATCCCAATCAGCCCCTAGAAAGTCAAACCTTATTACTGTAAAAAGGATATTCAGATACCTAAAAGGTGCTCCCACCCTTGGTATCTGGTATCCAGCTGATGGTAAAATTGAGATTTCAGGTTTCTCAGATAGTGAATTTACTGGATGTGACAAGACAAGGAAGTCCACTTCAGGAGGGTGCCAATTCCTAGGCAGTTGTTTAGTGTCTTGGCAAAGCAAAAAGCAAGCAGCTGTTTCCACATCCACTGCTGAGGCAGAGTATATAGCTACTGCAAGCTGTACAACCCAACTGCTTTGGCTTCAAAATCAGTTGTTGGATTTTGGTATCACTGCCTTAAAGACACCACTCATGTTGGATAGTTAGGCAGCAGAAAATATCATCAAAAATCCAGTTTCCCACTCAACCACCAAGCACATCGACATCAGACATCACTTTGTGAGGGATTGCTATGAAAAAAGGTTTAATTTCTCTACACCATGTTCCAACTAAGGATCAGCTGGCAGATGTGCTAACCAAAGCATTAGACACATCCACCTTTGAAAGCTTGATCTCTAGGATTGGCATGCTAAACATGGAATAACAGGCAAAATCCTGTTTTTCTATGAATAAAAGCATTAAAATGTTTTCAGAAAATCAAAAATCCATCCTTAAAAATAGCTAAAAATGAACTTTTCATTAAAATCCTTAAAAAGTCTGCCATAACCACTGCTTTGTTCAAAAGTCTGTTCTACTGAAAACATGTCCACTGCTGAAAGTCAACCCCTGTTCTCTCATTTCTTGATAAGCACTGTTGTTCAAAATCAGTGTTTTATCCACTGATGTGCTATCCACTGATAGTAAAAATCACCCACTTCTTTCATTTTTATCATTACAACCACTGGTCTTGTTCCATCAGTGGTTTTCATAAAAGACAATTTGTCCTTCATCTCATCAGGGGTTGGCACGTGGACAGTACATAGCGGTCAGACCTTTTGTGACCGCTACCATGTCAGCATTCACTTTTTCCTTTATAAAACCCTTTTCAAACCCCAAACAGGGTTTTACTGTCGAATTGAATTCACAAAAATTCCTTTCTCAAAACAGTTTCCATTTCCCTCTCTCAAATTCTTCAAAACCTTCATCGATCTTCTTCTCCAAAATGACAAAATCAAAGTCATCCGCAAAATCATCTCCTAAAAAGGCCGCTCAAACGGCTACACCCATAGAAATACCATACAAATCTCCTCACAATTATCTGGGTCTCCTTACAAAACCCGGCATCATCAATGCTTTCGATTCCATCATTGATATCATGTCTGCATCAAAGTACAAAACTTTATTAATAGCAGATGACCCAATTTACTTGAAAACCCAAAGAGAGTTTTGGAAAAATATTACCCTTGACAAACAAGGCAAGAATGTCATAGCCATTAACTCTTCTCTAATGGTTAAAGCTGTCAAAATCACACCACAATCCATCTCGGAAGTCTTTGAACTCAATGATCAGCAAGGTAAAACTTTTTTTCCTAAAAATGAGTTAAAAACTGATTTCCTTGAAAGGGGTTATGCAGAAAAAATAAAAAAGGATACCTTACAAAAAGGTAATTTTCCACCTGCAACCAGATTTTTGTTCCATACCCTACTTATGTGTGTTTCAAACAAAACCACTTCTTTTAATGAGATACCATTAAAGATTCAAAACCTGGGATATGCTATTCTTCAAGATGAAAATTTCAATTACTCCCAGGAAATCTTTAATGATTTGGTTAAACATGTTGATAAAACGTCATTCTTACTTTTTCCAAGATTTCTAAGTTATTATTTTGAAAAGAAATTTGGTAAGGATGATGCTCAGGTAATAAAACAAGGTGACTCTTTTCAAATAAACAGCTTAACTGCTGAAACTTTTACAAGAATGTCAACACCTTGCAAAACACAAGCAGAGGTGCCTGAGTAGACTTTAGCAGCTACCACTGCTCCTCAGGTATCTGCTGCTGAGCCCACTGCTCAAGGTGATCATAGCAGCAAAACAACTGCTCTGAAACCCACACTTATAATCACCAAAAAGCCAAAACAAAAGAAAACTCAAAAGCCCCCCAAACCTACCAAAAAGGCAACTCTGGAGGATGAGATACCAGATCAACTGCCAGTGACAGCACAAAAGTCACAAGAAACCACTGCTGCTACTTCCTCACAGCAGTTAGTAGAAATATCTCAACCCATGCCTGAAACTCCTCCTGCTTCTTCTAAAAAAGAACAGGTTGTACAAATGGGGACACCACAATATGATGCTCTGGAATCACTTGCTTCCATCATCCACAGTCCAATGCCCAGGGCCAATTCTCTTTCTACACCCAACCTCACCTCCAAAATTCCCCCACCAACAAAATTATTGTTGGATGCTATTGATTTGAACCAGGCATAAACTAGTCCTTCTCACACACCTATCAATGAGAACATACTCCAACAAGTGACTAGGTCTGATGTATCAATCATTGCTAACCCACCAACAAGACCTGAGGAGGTTACACCCCTTGAGTTATAAGTAACTCTTGGTGGTAGTCCAAGTGAAGCAGCCACTACAAATGTTGAACCCACTGGTTTACATTTGGACAGTGGTTACATCAATAAGACTTCCTTGGAGGCAATTTCTTCTCTGGGAACACTTGTGTATCCAGTTTATACTAGGTCACTAAAAAGTGTCTCTTAATTTGAAGGAAGAGGTCCCCAGTACCAAGACAAAGGGGCATCAGTGGATGACTTTTGGAATAAAATTCCTAAGTCAACCACTGTTACAACCACTGTTAGTGGGAAATCAGATGATCCCATTAAGTTGGGTGATGGTTTAAAGTACCTAGAATTGACGGATAGAATTGACAAACTGGATACATCTGTTGCAGAAATCAAAGAAATGCTGCAACAGTTGTTGAAAGTTCAAAAGGTGCAACCCATTGTTGAAAGTTCAAAAGGTGCAACCCCCTGCTCCACCACAAGCACCTGCTGCAAATGAGTTATGGAATCTATTTCAACCCCTGCTCCAACAACAACAACAAATGGTTGATCAGCAGCATGCAATACATGTTCAAATGCTGAGAAACATGATGGAGTCAAGGTTCAAAGATACCCAAGCTAACATTAAAGCTATAAAGGCCCACATACTGAACACCACTAGCATTGCTCTTCCCACTGTTCTCTTCATTGATAACCCCCTTCCAGATAATGCCAAAAAGGGGGAGAAAATCAAGCAGTGGAAGAAAAAGGGTATTGAAGATGGTATTTACATTGAGCCTCAGCAAGATAGTATGCTCAAAAACATCCCTTTGCCAGATGGATCCAAAAAGGTTGATATTATCACTAATGCAATTGCTGATGCATTAGCTGAGGTAAAAAGGGATAGAGAGCCTAAGGATAAAGCCAGGTGGGAACAAGAGAAGAGAGAATTTATGAAGCTGAATGTGCAAGGAAGAAAAGAAGAAGCCCACTAGACAAGTGAGGCAACCTCAAAAGCATGCTTCCAAACCACCTACTAAAGGCTCCAAACCTCAAACTACCACCCAAACAGTTGTTGTAACTCATGATGCATCAACAACTGCTGATACTTCAGTAGTTTCAATAACTGCCAGCCAAACACCTGCCACCACTTCAACACACACCACTTCAACACACACCACAACCACTGCCTTACCACCACCACCAAAAACAACCTCACCACCATCACCTCCTGTTAAAAAGCAGAAGACATCAGATGTTACAACATCTGTTGTACTGACAACAGTGGTTGAAACACCAGTTGTTTCAACAACTGTTAGTCAGCCACCTTCCACCACTCAAAACACCACCACTGATCCACCCAAAACATCATCAGCCTCTCCTACAATAAAAAGGAGAAGGATTTTTATACCTGATGATGATTCTCCATCACCACCACCAACATCCTCACAATCTCTTTCACTTGTTAACATCCCAAACCCTGTTCCTCTCTCTTCAGCCCAAGTTCAACTACCAATCACCGCCATTACTCCTGCTTGTGTCCAATATCCCCTAGAACTCGCAGCAGTCAGAGAAGAATTCAAATCATTCTATCTTGAGGATGAACCTGCTAAAAGGAGGTTGCCATCAATTGAAGGA
>JARYGA010058824.1:0-22405 GCA_030545235.1 Helianthus tuberosus | reverse complement strand
TTTCAATAATCCAACCCTTTAGGATTGTATCCTTGCTGACTCAAACTACTGGGTTGAGGGTAACGTCACCTTCAGAAGAGGGGTCTACTACAATAACTAAGATAATCTCTTAAAAAGTGCAAAAGTACGGAAAAAATCAAAGGTTACACTAAATACGAGTCGGATCCAAGTGATTCATCTTGTCTATCTGTTTTTATTTTATTTTATTTTTCAGCATTTTAGTTAGTTTTATTTTTCTTGTTTAAAAACCTTTTTCTAAACTTTTGATATGATTAGACGTTGAGGATAAACCGGTACTAAAAGCTCTTGTGTCCTTGGATGACCTCGGTATCTTACCAACACTATACTATTCTCACGATGGGTGCACTTGCCCATATGTGTGTTTAGTGTTAGTAAATATCGTGTTTTATAAATTTAAAACTTGGCTAAAAAGTGTTAAAGGGCTTAAAATATACAAAAAAATCTATAACACCACACGCACATCAAACACCGATACCATCTGACTGGTCCGTGGCTCCCGCTCCCAGGGTGGGGTCGGGGGATGCGACAGAAGGTGGTATCAGAGCTATGCCACTGGTTTAAGCCCTTTAGGTGTTCTTCCAATACCTAAACCTTAACCATTTATGTTAGTAAATTAATACCTTATGTGTTATCCTGTGAACATAAAATCTTAATATGTTTATTATGATTTTTATGTCATTTACCAAATTTTGAATTCCCAATATGTGTAACCATTATCTGTATCTTACAGTTATGCTATATTTAAAAAGTATATATATATATATATAGGTGATAAATTAATAATGTTATGTCTTGTCAATTTTTATGATATATTATATATATCATATATTTATATGAATGTAATTCAATATGAATTTTATAACATTATAATAATATTACGATATTAACATTAATATCTCCATATTAATATAAGATAACACAATTTAGGTATGATACTTCGAAAATATCATAATATAAATATTAAGATAATATGTATTATACCTAAATGATTTTATGTCATTTAAATTCTCAGTATGTGTAACCCCTATTTGTATTTTACAGTATCTTATGTTATTAAATTTTACAATATCTCTATATCTTATGTTTTTAACTCTAATAAAAATATTTCCTAACTATGGTCCTGATGAAAATTTCTGCTGCCAAATTAATAAACACTGATGTGTGCAAAATGCAACATATAAATTACATCAATAGTGGCATAAAACTAACCCTTTTTTAGTACTAATGTTGGAAAAAGTGTGCTTTTGTCTTCCTTTTATATTTTCAGGATTAAATGAGCTCAAATTAACAAAAGAAGCAAAAAGGCAGCTAAATCTCACATAAATACAAGAAAAGGAACTAACGTGGCATGCCCGACCTCCCCGAAAGCATCTTCCCAAGCAAAACAAGAGAACAAAATGCTGAACACGCCCCGTGCTCAGTGAACACGGGGGCGTGCCCAAGTGCCAGCATAAAAGACAAAGCTATAGAAGTTTCTATCGCCCACCACGGGGCCGTGCTCAGCGGACACGGGGCCGTGGTCAACTAGAAGATTCGCAGATTCCAGGAAAATCTTGATAGTACAGATATGCTTCTGCACACGGGGACGTGCCCAGCGGACACGGGGGCGTGGTCAACTAATGCAGACAAACTGCAATTAATGAAGACAAAGAAGAGGATGGACACGGGGCCGTGCCCACTGGACACGGGGCCGTGCCCGAGCTACTATTCAGGCTATAAATAGGGGTGCTTGGCTCATTAGCAAACCATCCCTTGGCACACCACCTCTCTCACACTTCACCCACCACCCACCACCATCACAACAACATCATCCACCACCATCATCCATTGTCCATCATAGAATGTGTGAGTCGTCTCGGGATCCAAGATTGATCGTAAGAGTTCTTGACAATCAAAGGTCATGTTTGCCTAAGTCTCTTAAATCACTTGGTGAAGACAAGTGTCTAGTGTAATACTTTTTATTTTTAATTTTTTCGTACTTTTTACTTGGTTATGTATTAATGACTTTAATAACTAGTTTCTTATGTTGAAGGTGATTCTTCCTTATCGTTTTTCCGTGGTGTCTTGGCATTATTTTACTGTCTATATAAAATAAAAGATTTTCACCATTCATATCTCCACGGTCTATATGGAGGTATGTTGGCTACCTTGTCGGGGGTTAAGGGAACGGTTTGGTAAGAGTCTTGCCTTGTTCAGTGTATAGACCCTGCAAGGACCTGGGTCAAATTTAGTAGGACCTCCTTTAATACCCACCGGTATTGGATGGCGGGGGTCCAAACTCTTTGATCCCCTCATATGTAAGCTACTATTAATACTTTAACCCGGCTACTTAGGACTGTATCCCTGCTGACTCAGACTACTTAGCCGAGGGTAACGTCACCTTCAAAAGAGGGGCCTACCACAATACGCATTAATAACTTAATTAATCATCTTTCAATAATCCGACCCTTTAGGATTGTATCCTTGCTGACTCAAACTACTGGGTTGAGGGTAACGTCACCTTCAAAAGAGGGGCCACTACAATAACTAAGATAATCTCTTAAATAGTGCAAAAGTGCGGAAATAATCAAAGGTTACACTAAACACGAGTCGGAGCCAAGTGATTCATCTTGTCTATCTGTTTTTATTTTTATTTTATTTTTCAGCATTTTAGTTAGTTTTTATTTTTCTAGTTTAAAACCCTTTTTTCTAACTTTTGATTTGATTAGACGTTGAGGATAAACCGGTACTAAAAGCTCTTGTGTCCTTGGACGACCTCGGTATCTTACCAACACTATACTACGCTCATGATGGGTGCACTTGCCCATATGTGTGTTTAGTGTTAGTAAATATCGTGTTTTATAAATTTAAAACTTGGCTAAAAAGTGTAAAAGGACTTAAAATATACATTAAAAACCATACACACTACACACGCATCAAGTTTTTGGCGCCGTTGCCGGGGACACAAGGATTTTAAGAAAGTTAGGAATCAACGGCCTAATCGTTTTTTGTATTTTTCTATTTTTTTAGGATTTTTCTTAATTTTTTAGTTTCTGCAGAACTCAACACGGGCCGTGCCCGCTGAACACGCCCCGTGCCCAATCATTGGAACTGGCAATCCTGTTTTAAGTCAGACAGTAAGCTGAACACGGGGTCGTGCCCACTCAACACGCCCCGTGCCCAAGATTCAGTTACTGAAAACAGAACCGTAAGATCCCGACGGTTGGTAATTTCTGACACAAACATGAGTGATACTGATATTTTTTACTTTCGGCACTCTTATGGTACGTGGTGTCAAATAAGTGGTGGTTCCCATAAGAATTAGAATGTTATTTTCTAAATTATAAGCCCCACTATATAGACCCATCATTTTCCCGTAGCCTTAAGAGGGGCGAAAGTAAAAATAATCCCTATCTCTCCCTCGAATGCTCTCAACTGGATCTTCTAGGAGAAATGCTTCTTGATGAACTATTTCAATTGGAAGATCTAATTCTTAATTGGTTAGAATAACTTAGGATAGATTTCAATAATTTATCTCAAGACAATAACCAAGAAGGATTGTTGGGATCGCATTCAAATAAAAACAACTTTGTTGTTCCCGATGTTACCTCTAACTCTAGTAAGGACTTGAGCGATAGTCATCCCTGTGTCGATTGTGCCGTGAAGGACTCCCCATCGACTTCGTTCGATGCATACATAGACCAAAGTGATTCGGCATACACCTTCTTTAACAAGATCCCGGAAAAGGGTTGGACTTGTCCACCTACATATAGCATAGGAATCACCCTCACCGACAACCTCTTGCGTTCTCGTCTTAATCTAAAACAATTAAGGTATCTTAGGCACTTTGGGGTTGTTCCATCTAGTAAGGAACCGCCCGATCTGGATAAAATCCTTAAAAAAGGGAAAACTCCATAAGACAGCCTCTAGACACGGGGCCGTGTCTAGGTCAACACGCCCCCATGTCCACTCAAAGATTCTCGTCTGATTTTGTGTCAGAATACGGACAAAATGTGTCAGGAATCCACCTGAACACAGGGTCGTGTGTAACACCTCGGAAAAATCACGTCCAATGATGTATTGACACGTGTAATAAACCCCAATGAAGTCAAACATTGAATTTAAGGGACTAATTTTTCAAAAAATCGAAAACTTTGATTATGAAAGGATTGGAAGTATAACATACCTAAAATAAGTTTCTAAATAACCTCTCACGATGATTATATTCACAAACGAGCCACTTGTTAATCGAGTATAGCCGTTTGTGTAATTAATTGAAAGTTTGCGCAATAAAGGGTTAAAAGTGTCAACATGTTAATTCTTACCTCTGAGTGACCTTTTAACAAACCAGGAGCTTCATGATATTTGATTATACTCTCGGGAATGCCAAATAATGGCCGTTTAAGGTTTTTATGCCTTTAAGTAAAGTTATGCGCAACTTTGCAAGTTAGAGGGGCTAAAAGTGTCAATATGTTTAATTACACCTCTGAATGACCTTTTAGCAAAACCGAAGCATCGTGATGATTAATAATACTTTTAAGAATGTCTAATATGGATTAGATGAGGCTTCAATGCTATTAAATGATGAAATGCGCAAGTTTGCGCAGTAGAGGGACCTAAAGTGTCAACTTTTGAATCTATGCCTTTCGGTGACCATCTAAGCGAACGAAAGCGTAGTAATATTTAAGTATATGTTTGGGAAGGATAGATATGGGCCATGGAAGGCTTGGATATCATTAAACAGCATTTCACGCTACTTTGCGCAATTAAGGGACTAATTACGTCAAACTGTAAAAGTATGTCGATTCGTATGGTAATGGACCTTCCCGAAATTTTCCATGAGTTAAACATGCCCTAATTATCATTTCTATAGCTTATATATAGGCTTAGAGGTGTTTGGTGCGCAAAAATAAACTTTAAGGTCATGCAGGGACTAAAAGTGTCAAAAAGTGCACAAGTTTGCACTTTCGCGCATATCTCACATTCTGAATATCCCCGGACACCCAAAAATTTATGTAAGCACTAAAATATTTTATTTTAGTGATCGCCATGATAAAATTCCTTTCGTCGCGTCGTTTGGTTAGTTTTTAGCGTCCGTTCGTGTTTCGTCGTAAATAGACAAACAACGTGACCGTACGGCCAAACGAACCGACATCCGACATGTTTTTGAACATGTTTCATGTCCCCTATGTGTGAGCATCATTATAGATCCTTGAAATGAGGTTAACGGGCCTTTTACGTGCCTAAAATGACTTTTAAAGCTCACAGGGACCATTTCTGCCATTTTTAAAGTTGATGTTGCTATGCTGGGCTGGTAGGCGGGCCGCGTATGGTCACACAGACCCTTACGCGGGCCGCGTGAGTGGATCAGATGCAGAAACAGCTGGTAACAGCCTGTTTCTTGTTGTTTTCATGTCCAATCTGGTTCCAACACCCACAAAAATCGATACTAGGGGCATGCCCACAGAATTATCAGACCTCTTGACATCTGTTTTGATCAGATTACCCCTCCCGACACTTGTCGCGATCTCGTGAGGTCCCGAAAACTATATAAAGGAGGTGAGTTCACTTGATACATTCACTTGCAAGACCACTTCTGGAGCTTCTCTGATCAACCTCAGGCTTTCTAGTGATCTCTAAGCATAATTAGGACTCTTGTAAGTATTCCTAACCCTCTCTAATTCATTCTAGCTTAGTTAATTAATCAAAAGTCAAACCGTCGTAAATTAAGTTTGACTTCGTAATTAAATGAAATTGGATATGTCATTTCTTGAATTGAAAGTACCTACAAGTTGGTATTTATGTGGGTAATAAACCCTTAAGAGGGTATTTTCAGATTCCCACTCTAAGTATGTTAATTGTCGAGTCAAAGCTTATCTTAAAAAAGTCAACAGAATGTGTATTTTCAAAATTAAGCATAATTAGCAATGTAGAGTACATGCAACCTGTTTGATCATTCAAATAACTTGGTAATTAATGTAAGAACATGTCTCAACATGTTCAACTCGACAATTTTCAGTTTAAACCCGGATCGGAACCGAAAGTCGCATAAATTGACTTGTTCTTTGACTTTCAGTTCTGACCCGTTTATGCATGTTTAAGATCTGCCTTAGAGCTTATTTTGGACCAGGTTTCATATAAGTATAACTCTCTGAGATTATACAACTTGGTTCAATACTTATCCGATTCATATGCATGTTTCCGATTAATGCTTAAAAGTTGGCTATTATGCCCTTTTGACTATAAAACGTGATTTTTGAAAATGTGAAAGAGTAGAAACATTAGTTACTGATTTATAAACTTGCACCTAAAATTTGATATCAGTTTGAGGACTAGATTAAGAGTTATGCTCATTAGCGTAAATTGAAAGCTTTATGTTAAATAAACGGCGTAATTAGCGAATAGCCTATTTAGACCCACTTTTTGATATCAAACTTTTTACCCACTGATATAATATAATATTTTGGGATTTTTGAAGATTTTTATTTAATTTTTGGCTGAGCATAACATAGGTCTCTAAGTTTAATTCGGTAAATACCGATTTTGCCCTTTTAAGCCATAAAATGAGTTTTACAAATCCTTTTGACCCCAAACCTTTTTCTACTGATTTCATTTGTTAAATAAAATATTTTGAGCCTTCTAGAATTATAAAAATATCAGCTTTCTTTTAAAAACCCGGAAATGGCTCCAAATCGCCTTTTTAAGCGTTTTTAACACATAGTATGTACTATAACCATATTAAACATATAAGGTTGATACCTACTGATGTTTTTAGTATATTTTGAGATAATAACAGTAAGTAAAAGTTTTTGAACTCAGGTTTCCAGTTTTGACCTTTTAGCCCTTGTGAAATTACCAAAATACCCCTAAGGTACATAGTTTGGTTTTAAATGATAAATTTCACATATAGGTCATACCCTACTGTTATAACTTATCAAATTAAGTATATTTACTGTATAAATCAGACCTGTAACTCAGATTACAAATTAAACTCTTTTATAATCTTTTAAATGACCAAAATGCCCTTATGAGGCATAAGTTGAGTTTAAATTCATTTGGGGCATAATAGAAAATATCTTACTGATATTATAACATGTTTTAGCCATATTAAATCAGGGAACTTGCATATGACTCTTATGGTTACCCGTAACGCCCTTTCGCGTTCGGTTCGGTTTATGTAACTAGTTTGCATAAATTGACCAAAACGGGTCAAACATTATCATTTTATCTCAAAATCCAGAATGTATTTAGTATACCCATATTATACAAGTCTTCAAACTTGTCGGGTCTAAATCACATTCTATCCGGTCTTCGCTTAATCGTGCGTTTGAACCGTATCTTTCTGTAAGACTAACCGGTCTAAGCTTAGGCTTAAATTAAAGACCCGTTAGCATTCTAATTGGTTATTTATACCATCATTCCAGACTAGAGCCTTCCGGTAAATGGTACCTACGCTTACTTAAGTGAATACGGCTGAGTTATTAAATTCTTACTATTTAAGACAGGAGCTAGCTCAGGTAAATACTCTTAACTTATTTTCCCTATACGGGCTTGGGATACGGTATTATAATAATACCGCTTGGTCGGGTATTGAATATTTAATCTTATTGTGGTTAAATTATTGAGGTAACCCGGTTTAATCTGTATTGTTTGAAATAAAGACCTTTAGGGGTTAATGACCATGTCCCGGATATCCTTGACATCATTGTCTTATAAAATGGCCACGCCTTATACACGGGGTGTAGGCATACACCTGACAGTTGCATAAGGAAAAACGGTATCTCACTCTCTTGTGGGCCTATACTTGTGGCGTGTCTATTAATCTGACTCGGTTTCTACATCAGGCCCTGAACGTATAACGAACATGTAAATCTGTATACAAGATTATAACTATAATTGTCCCAAGTTATAAAGAGTTTGTGCCTTGTGCATTCAAATCAATTTTATTAAACCTTTTCAAAATGAGTCGGTTGAGTGTATTTACCAGTGAAAACTGACGTATTTTCCAAAAGGGTTAAGTGACAGGTACTGGACGTAATTGGCTGGAAGCTCAGGGCGTTAATAAGGAATCTTGCAAGTTCTAGGCGTCTAAAGTCTGTTGAATAATGTTTATGTTTTAAGATCCGCCTGTGGATCCTTTACTTTCCGTTGTAATACTGGATATTACTTTATATTCGGATTGTAATATAATTATCTTTTGCTTCCGCTGTGCATTCATATATATTGTGTTGTTTGACTATGATGATATCAACTACGTCACGATACTCCCCACCGGGCCCACCGGTGACACGTGGAAAAGTCGGGGTGTGACAGGTTGGTATCAGAGCCAACACTGAGTGAATTAAACACTAGTCTTTTGTGTTTAATCTCAGTTACACAGTTGCACATTCTTGAGTCTAGACAAGAACATAGGACTAATCCAAATTTGTTTTATTTGTTTCTTTTGTTATTTTCTGATTAGCCCTTGCATGGGCGAGTCCTTTTTATTAGAAGTCCCGTTTAGGGCAACCACATATACTTGTTTAAGTTTTAATGGAACGATTATATTTAAAAATATCATTCCTATATTATAAGATCTACCATTATAATAAAATGGAAAAAATTTAAAAAGGACAAGACCTAGCCATATGTCACATTAAGACAGGGCCAAGATGGTAGTTCCTCAGTTAGATTCAGATCCTTGTTAACATTTCAACTTAGGATTGTTCTGCGTAATTATTAAAAGAATCTTAAAGGTAAAACCTAGCCTAATTGTCGTTGCAGACATGGCCAAGATGGTAAAACCTATTCGAAAGATTCAAACCCTTATTAACATCTGATATGTTATCATTAATGACAAAGATATGATTCGATAAAATCACATAAGTCATTCTAAATTGGGATGTTCTAAATTCCCTTAATTATATAACCATCCCTTATGGATGAAGCGCCCACGGGCTATAATTAGCGTCCTCTGAGACTAAAGACAGTAGTAGTCTTTGACTCTCTGTCAAGAAAAGGTAATGAACTTTGATTCAAACCTTAATGCCTTGATTCTCTGAAATCATGACTTATAAATTAAATTTGTCTACGTGACTAGGCCTTTTGTGCTATTATTAACTTACAATTTAGGATTATGATGAAGATCCTGAACAATTATATATATAGCAAATTAACTAATATGTGTATTAAAAACCATGGTTAATAAATCGTCAAGAACGATAGTACTATATAGGCTTCTAAATAAACCTTGTCCTTATTGATTTTATGTAGCAATTAAAGCTACATGGCTAGGTCAGAAGAAGTAAACAGTCATTCCCTGGAAAACCGCGATGATGAAAGATTTAATATAACCAGAGGAGAGCTTCGTACACTGATTGATACAGCTGTATCTAAAGCTGTAGAGGAGCAATTCAAGGAGTATAGTGAGACGCATAGTAGAACTTCTTCAGTACCCCACTCTAAGTCTATTCCTAAGACCCATTCAGTGGCTCATGACAAGCCACCCTCTAAGAAAGACGAGCCAAAGAAAGATGACGATCGACGTTCATCTAATGAACACAGTGTTCCATCTAAGAGGATAGCGTTCAATAACGAACCGCGTACCAAGTCCTGTACCTATAAATACTTTGTTTCCTGCAAACCCCGAGATTTCACTGGGGAAAAAGGGGCAATTGATTGTATGACCTGGTTGGATGAAATGGACACAGTTGTCGATATCAGCGGTTGTGCTGAGAAGGATGTAGTAAAGTATGTATCCCAATCGTTCAAGGGAGAGGCACTAGCATGGTGGAAGGCTCTCATTCAAGCTGCTGGGAAGATCCCACTTTACACCATGTCATGGGAACAGTTTGTTGCTCTCATTATGGAGAACTACTGCCCTCAACACGAGGTTGAGAGGATTGAGTCAGATTTCTTATCATTGGTGATGACAAACTTAGATTGTCAAGCTTACCTCACCAGTTTCAATACCCTGTCCAGACTGGTTCCTTACCTAGTAACACCAGAACCCAAGAGAATTGCTCGCTTCATTGGGGGTTTAGCCCCAGAAATCAAAGCCAGTGTTAAGGCTTCAAGACCTACTACATTCAGGTCAGCGGCAGATCTGTCGCTATCTCTTACACTTGATGTAGTCAGAAACAAGGCTGCCAAAGCCTCTGAAGATGGAAAGCGTAAAAGGGAGGATGAGGATTCTCATCGTTTCGATAGGAAGAGGAACTCTGAGGATAAGAAGAGTTCCGGGTTTAAGAGAGACAGCCAGTAGTCGGGTGAGAAAACCAGGTGCGAAACCTGTAGGAAATACCACCTCGGGAAATGCAGATTTGAATCTCCGCCTCTACCGTGTGGAATTTGCAAGTCTAGGGAACATAAAACCCTGGATTGCAAGAAGTTGAAAGACGCAACCTGTTATGGTTGCAACGAGAAGGGGCATATCAAGACCAACTGCCCTAGGAATCAGAAGAAGCCCAAAGAAGCCAAGAAAATAAACGCATGATGAACGCCCAGGGGATAGTGCAGAATGATGACTATATAGCAGGTACCCTTCCTTATCAAGCAGTTTATACAGAAATTTATTTGTTACTGGCACATATAATTCTATATAGAACAATAAATGTTGTGAACTGTTGTCTCCGCTGATTAGGACTCCGGTCATTTAACGCGAGATAGAAATTGGCCGATGACACTATAGAAAATGCTCTAACAAATCTTAGATTGATATTTTATATCTATTAAGAATCACTCTTTTCTGATATCCTTATGGCAAGCTTTCAAGCTATCCAAATTCATCACTATGATAAAGACAGATGTGACATTTTGATCCCCTGTCAAAAAGGTGATGGATTAGGACCAAACTTTAAATGCCATTAAAGGTCTTTCGTGACCTAGGCTAAGTAAAATTCATATATATTATATAGCGTTCATTAAGAATGTTAATTCTATATTGGCCGGTATGGTTTAATGAAACCATGGTTAGTATATAAGACCATGAGGATGATGAATAGCAGTTGTCGGATCATAACCAAGAGATTTATTCATTTAGTAATAGGAACCAAATCTTGAGTATGACAAACTCAGATAAGACATCAGTCAATCACGCCATTGATGATGCGGCGCATGCTAATGATACTATAATTGTAAACCTGAAAAGTCCAAGGATGTTCTTCAAACTATGATAAGGCACAGCTGTGGGAAAAGCTGTGAAGAAGATCGTGAAAAAAGTTCAAAGAGCCGAATGCTACTTGCTCCAAATCCTTCGTAAACTATAAGTATAGCAAACTCTTAAAATCTTTCTTAAGAACCATAGTTATTAAGTGAAGGCAGGAACCATAAGAACTATTTCTTCTGTTATTGTCAAGAACCTTCAGTCGTAGAATTTAGAAGTATCCTCTTTCTAAGTGTAATGCGTCAACACTTAGAATTGATATCTCCTTGATCTCTAATGGTTGCGGATACCAGACGGTATGATAAAAGCGTCATATGAGGATTGGTGTATCTTAATATGTCCCATAGATTGCTTCCATGCCTGATCAGTATGGAGGTTTAATGCATGGGACCACAAGGATATCTCAATGGTCATATGGTACTAAAGTCAACTAATGGTATTCAAAGAAGATATCCAGAATGGAATGGTCCAAGTAAATGTTCCCGATTAAGGAATTCATGGACTCGTAACATAAATGTGTCACTTATCTGATACAGAATATGATTGGTGAACTGAAGCCCGAGATTTGGAAATCTTTGTAACCTCCTTGTACCCTAATTATCTTCTCATAAGATTACCCTGTTTACCCCTGAGAGGCAAGTAAAGTTAAGATTAACATCCCACTTTAGATTGGAGTGTTGTAGAACTCCATGATTGATTATGGAATAATCGAAACCCTGATTAAGTAAACTTTAAAATAAGAGATTCATATAGTCTAACTCGATATTCCGAGAGTTTAATAAGAAAGACGGTTCATTCTACTTATGCATTGATTACCGCAACCCTAATTAGGCAACAATTAAGAATTGCCATCAGCTGCCCAGGATCGTCGATTTGTTCGACTAACGACAAGGATTAGCTATTCCTTAAGATTAGTTTTAAGCAATGATAACCATCCCACCTTAAGATAAGCTTTTCTATAATAATTGATATGTAAGTATTAAGGCTGTTCCTTTGAAGGCTTTATATAGATGGAATGTTAAACATCTATTAGTAAACAGAAGATTGGTAAGTCCAATTATCAGGATCTGAAAGTTGCCTTGGAAACAATGAATAAGATCATACAAATTCATAATCATCTGTAAGTTGGCAATATTCGGTAGAAAATCAAGGGTAATAAGAATAGCAACCCTCCTAAGTTCTTGTTAAGGAATAAGGTTCGACAAAAGGTATCACACAGAAAGGGTGTTCCAATTTGTTAAATTATCAAGCTAGTTAAGCTCTGAATATATATAAAATCATTTGAAAGAATTGAATGTATCAAGATCAAATAGCTTATAAGCTAAAACCTAATTAAGGAGTTTGGCGGAACTCGCAATGCATTACACACTAAAGATCTGAGGACGTGTTTCATCAACAAGTCGAGAGGCACTACCGCATAATGATATGCAAATTTATGATATGATGAGAAACTTGCATCAATTGAGGACCGACAGGTTAAGAAGCTCCAAAAAGGATATATGTACCCATTATAGAGGTCAACTTGGGAGCTTGGAGAAGCTCCAGATATGCTATAGAATTTAAGTCCATTATGTGACAAAAAGTACTTCCAGCATTCTAGCAAATCTCGAGGTCGAGATTTCTTTTAAGGGGGTGAGGATGTAACACCTCGGAAAAATCACGTCCAATGATGTATTGACACGTGTAATAAACCCCAATGAAGTCAAACATTGAATTTAAGGGACTAATGTTTTGAAAAATTGAAAACTTTGATTATGAAAGGATTGGAAGTATAACATACCTAAAATAAGTTTCTAAATAACCTCTCACGATGAGTATATTCACAAACGAGCCACTTGTTAATCGAGTATAGCCGTTTGTGTAATTAATTGAAAGTTTGCGCAATAAAGGGTTAAAAGTGTCAACATGTTAATTCTTACCTCTGAGTGACCTTTTAACAAACCAGGAGCTTCATGATATTTGATTATACTCTCAGGAATGCCAAATAATGGCCGTTTAAGGTTTTTATGCCTTTAAGTAAAGTTACGCGCAACTTTGCAAGTTAGAGGGGCTAAAAGTGTCAATATGTTTAATTACACCTCTGAATGACCTTTTAGCAAAACCGAAGTATCGTGATGATTAATAATACTTTCAAGAATGTCTAATATGGATTAGATGAGGCTTCAATGCTATTAAATGATGAAATGCGCAAGTTTGCGCAATAGAGGGACCTAAAGTGTCAACTTTTGAATCTACGCCTTTCGGTGACCATCTAAGCGAACGAAAGCATAGTAATATTTAAGTATATGTTTGGGAAGGATAGATATGGGCCATGGAAGGCTTGGATATCATTAAACAGCATTTCACGCTACTTTGCGCAATTAAGGGACTAATTACGTCAAACTGTAAAAGTATGTCGATTCGTATGGTAATGGACCTTCCGGAAATTGTCCATGAGTTAAACATGCCCTAATTATCATTTCTATAGCTTATATATAGGCTTAGAGGTGTTTGGTGCGCAAAAATAAACTTTAAGGTCATGCAGGGACTAAAAGTGTCAAAAAGTGCACAAGTTTGCACTTTCGCGCATATCTCACATTCTGAATATCCCCGGACACCCAAAAATTTATGTAAGCACTAAAATATTTTATTTTAGTGATCGCCATGATAAAATTCCTTTCGTCGCGTCGTTTGGTTAGTTTTTAGCGTCCGTTCGTGTTTCGTCGTAAATAGACAAACAACGTGACCGTACGGCCAAACGAACCGACATCCGACATGTTTTTGAACATGTTTCATGTCCCCTATGTGTGAGCATCATTATAGATCCTTGAAATGAGGTTAACGGGCCTTTTACGTGCCTAAAATGACTTTTAAAGCTCACAGGGACCATTTCTGCCATTTTTAAAGTTGATGTTGCTATGCTGGGCTGGTAGGCGGGCCGCGTAAGGTCACACAGACCCTTACGCGGGCCGCGTGAGTGGATCAGATGCAGAAACAGCTGGTAACAGCCTGTTTCTTGTTGTTTTCATGTCCAATCTGGTTCCAACACCCACAAAAATCGATACTAGGGGCATGCCCACAGAATTATCAGACCTCTTGACATCTGTTTTGATCAGATTACCCCTCCCGACACTTGTCGCGATCTCGTGAGGTCCCGAAAACTATATAAAGGAGGTGAGTTCACTTGATACATTCACTTGCAAGACCACTTCTGGAGCTTCTCTGATCAACCTCAGGCTTTCTAGTGATCTCTAAGCATAATTAGGACTCTTGTAAGTATTCCTAACCCTCTCTAATTCATTCTAGCTTAGTTAATTAATCAAAAGTCAAACCGTCGTAAATTAAGTTTGACTTCGTAATTAAATGAAATTGGATATGTCATTTCTCGAATTGAAAGTACCTACAAGTTGGTATTTATGTGGGTAACAAACCCTTAAGAGGGTATTTTCAGATTCCCACTCTAAGTATGTTAATTGTCGAGTCAAAGCTTATCTTAAAAAAGTCAACAGAATGTGTATTTTCAAAATTAAGCATAATTAGCAATGTAGAGTACATGCAACCTGTTTGATCATTCAAATAACTTGGTAATTAATGTAAGAACATGTCTCAACATGTTCAACTCGACAATTTTCAGTTTAAACCCGGATCGGAACCGAAAGTCGCATAAATTGACTTGTTCTTTGACTTTCAGTTCTGACCCGTTTATGCATGTTTAAGATCTGCCTTAGAGCTTATTTTGGACCAGGTTTCATATAAGTATAACTCTCTGAGATTATACAACTTGGTTCAATACTTATCCGATTCATATGCATGTTTCCGATTAATGCTTAAAAGTTGGCTATTATGCCCTTTTGACTATAAAACGTGATTTTTGAAAATGTGAAAGAGTAGAAACATTAGTTACTGATTTATAAACTTGCACCTAAAATTTGATATCAGTTTGAGGACTAGATTAAGAGTTATGCTCATTAGCGTAAATTGAAAGCTTTATGTTAAATAAACGGCGTAATTAGCGAATAGCCTATTTAGACCCACTTTTTGATATCAAACTTTTTACCCACTGATATAATATAATATTTTGGGATTTTTGAAGATTTTTATTTAATTTTTGGCTGAGCATAACATAGGTCTCTAAGTTTAATTCGGTAAATACCGATTTTGCCTTTTTAAGCCATAAAATGAGTTTTACAAATCCTTTTGACCCCAAACCTTTTTCTACTGATTTCATTTGTTAAATAAAATATTTTGAGCCTTCTAGAATTATAAAAATATCAGCTTTCTTTTAAAAACCCGGAAATGGCTCCAAATCGCCTTTTTAAGCGTTTTTAACACATAGTATGTACTATAACCATATTAAACATATAAGGTTGATACCTACTGATGTTTTTAGTATATTTTGAGATAATAACAGTAAGTAAAAGTTTTTGAACTCAGGTTTCCAGTTTTGACCTTTTAGCCCTTGTGAAATTACCAAAATACCCCTAAGGTACATAGTTTGGTTTTAAATGATAAATTTCACATATAGGTCATACCCTACTGTTATAACTTATCAAATTAAGTATATTTACTGTATAAATCAGACCTGTAACTCAGATTACAAATTAAACTCTTTTATAATCTTTTAAATGACCAAAATGCCCTTATGAGGCATAAGTTGAGTTTAAATTCATTTGGGGCATAATAGAAAATATCTTACTGATATTATAACATGTTTTAGCCATATTAAATCAGGGAACTTGCATATGACTCTTATGGTTACCCGTAACGCCCTTTCGCGTTCGGTTCGGTTTATGTAACTAGTTTGCATAAATTGACCAAAACGGGTCAAACATTATCATTTTATCTCAAAATCCAGAATGTATTTAGTATACCCATATTATACAAGTCTTCAAACTTGTCGGGTCTAAATCACATTCTATCCGGTCTTCGCTTAATCGTGCGTTTGAACCGTATCTTTCTGTAAGACTAACCGGTCTAAGCTTAGGCTTAAATTAAAGACCCGTTAGCATTCTAATTGGTTATTTATACCATCATTCCAGACTAGAGCCTTCCGGTAAATGGTACCTACGCTTACTTAAGTGAATACGGCTGAGTTATTAAATTCTTACTATTTAAGACAGGAGCTAGCTCAGGTAAATACTCTTAACTTATTTTCCCTATACGGGCTTGGGATACGGTATTATAATAATACCGCTTGGTCGGGTATTGAATATTTAATCTTATTGTGGTTAAATTATTGAGGTAACCCGGTTTAATCTGTATTGTTTGAAATAAAGACCTTTAGGGGTTAATGACCATGTCCCGGATATCCTTGACATCATTGTCTTATAAAATGGCCACGCCTTATACACGGGGTGTAGGCATACACCTGACAGTTGCATAAGGAAAAACGGTATCTCACTCTCTTGTGGGCCTATACTTGTGGCGTGTCTATTAATCTGACTCGGTTTCTACATCAGGCCCTGAACGTATAACGAACATGTAAATCTGTATACAAGATTATAACTATAATTGTCCCAAGTTATAAAGAGTTTGTGCCTTGTGCATTCAAATCAATTTTATTAAACCTTTTCAAAATGAGTCGGTTGAGTGTATTTACCAGTGAAAACTGACGTATTTTCCAAAAGGGTTAAGTGACAGGTACTGGACGTAATTGGCTGGAAGCTCAGGGCGTTAATAAGGAATCTTGCAAGTTCTAGGCGTCTAAAGTCTGTTGAATAATGTTTATGTTTTAAGATCCGCCTGTGGATCCTTTACTTTCCGTTGTAATACTGGATATTACTTTATATTCGGATTGTAATATAATTATCTTTTGCTTCCGCTGTGCATTCATATATATTGTGTTGTTTGACTATGATGATATCAACTACGTCACGATACTCCCCACCGGGCCCACCGGTGACACGTGGAAAAGTCGGGGTGTGACACCGTGTCCAGCCGACACGGGGCCGTGTGCAGTGTACTGTCGTTTTCTATAAATGCAGCCAAGAATCCTGCACATTTGAACCATTCCAGGGACAGAGATTTGGGGAATATTCTCACATACCATCCTAGGTATTTTCTAAAAGAAGTTTCTCAACAACCTTCTTGTCCTTTCCTCTTTTATCCACTTTCATCTTCTTCAATTTTTCCTTCATGCTTCCATTAAAACTTGAAATCTCCACAATTTCAAGCTTTATTGAGATGTTTGTTAGATTTTTATTCATGGGATCTTGTTAAAAATAAGTTCTACAACAATGTTTTAAGTTGTTTCTGCTTAAAAACGTTTTAAACATCATAAAAACAAATTAGAACTCCATGATCCCTTGTCCTAAAAATCTGCAGACATCTGAACACGGGCCGTGTTCATTGAACACGGGGCCGTGTCCAAAGCACTAATCCCATAAAGTTGAACTCTTTTCGGTATGTTTTCAGAATGGCGTGCAGAACTAGCGGGACATCTTCATCACACTCCAGAAACAACTGACAATGGAGAAGATCATCAACGGTTGAAGTCTCTCTTGTAAACTACGTTTACGCCTTAAGAGAGGCCATTGATGAGATGACGGGGGTGGAAGAAGCATTGGTTGACCATATTAATCATTTGACGATGGAACTAGAGGGATGTCTTCGAGAGTTCAACCTTTTGCACCAAAGGTTGAACATTCTCGCCTCTCCTCATTTGGTTCCAATCATTACCCAAAGGGCATGGAATATGGTTCCCGAAGTCATCATACCGGCCGAATGGTACGCCATATATCCAGAGCCCCCTCGGGACGTACTACAAGGGGGTTCCTGTTGGTGTCTCTCCCCCTCCACAAGATGTTGAAGAAAACGACCCCGCCTTCTTTCTCCCGAGAGAGATAGAAGAATGGCTCTAGCAACATCTAGGGAATACCTCTCAGCTCGGAGTTCTACAAAACTTTTAGATACCGGAAAGCTATTTCCGGAATTTTGGTTATTATTGTATTAGTAGAGCTCCTTAGGATGATTTTACGTATCACTTGACCTATCTAATTTAGGACCCTTAAATTTTTAGTTTCTGCTTTGTTTTCAATCTTTTAGGATTATTATGTAATTCTCTCTATGACTTAATGAATGATGGTTTTAGCTAATTTGGTGTTTGGATGATGTTGTAATGAGTAAAACATACTCGGGATGGTGAAGGATAACAAGGGAAATTTGGACCAGCACCCCATGCACGAAAACAGGGCCATCCGACGAAATTTTCTTCATAAATTTAAAACTTGGCTAAAAAGTGTAAAAGGGCTTAAAATATACATTAAAAACCATACACACTACACACGCATCACTTATGGATCGTCCGATCAAAACAATCTATGGACTAAATTGGTGCGGTGGCGTTTTCGTAAATAACATCAATTTTATTATGTGGACGCGCTTCATTAAGGGTAAGAGGGTCTTTTGACTTCTCCACACAAAACGCCATCTCATGAAATAAAACGCCAAAAACAAAAATCACACACCATTCTAAGTAAAAACGCCATTAGATATAAAACGCCAAACTTAATTATCGTAAAAATCCCGCCAAAAAAATCCTGTATATACAACATCTCAGACCTTCAATTAAAAACACACAAAAATCCAAACGCCATATTTAATATATCCCATTCGCCTTAGAAAAAAAAACCCAAACATCAAATATCTTCTAACCCAAAACGTTTTTTTGAAATTCAGTTTGGTTGTCTGTAAGATTTCGCTCAATGAAATGGACAAAATCCTTAAGTGAGGATATTGTCCATTTCATTGAGTAAAATCTTATTGACTTATCCTCAACTTCCATCCAATTTATAACGCTAAAACATACAAAAACATTATTGAGATTTGTTGTCAATAAAGTTTAGCTGTATGGGGTGGACAACATTGTCAGTTATCTTTCTTAACCGAGGATTAACAATGTTGTCCATCTCATACAGCAAAACATTATTGATTTTAGCATGATCAAATTTTGAGGGTTAAGGTGCTTTTATTTGGTGCGTTCTTTTTATCGGTAAAACGCAAAAAAGTTAAAAAATCAAACATCGTTCATTGGAAAATTCAAGATTGTTGGCTGAATGGTCTAAACTCAATAACATTTTGCTGCATGAGATGAAAAAATATTCAAGAAAAGAGGCTGATGTCACACTTTATTCTTCCAAACGGCGACAAAAAAACTACTTGAAAAACAAAAAAAAACAAAATGAATCATACGAAAGTCGAACCAGCCAGTTAAGATGATTCAAAAAAGAAGAAAGAGACCGGTGACAGTAAAGATTTGGAAGATCAATTGTTTATATATTCTTTTTTTTATTTTCTTTTTCAGTTGATTGTTATATAATAAAAACGTCATGTATAATAAAAACGCCAAAACAGCCAAAGTGCTTGTTTAAACGCTATCATCCCGTAAAACGCCCCCAAAAACTCCCAAACTATAATAAAATTACTTTGAAAAAGTATTATAAAAACCCCAAAAAATAAAAAAAAATAAAAAGCAAACTTGAAAATGTAACTAGAAACAATAATTACAAAATAGTAAAAATGAAGAGACGGAAAATTTATTATATTAGAATCTAAAACGCCAAACTTGAAAGACGGGACGTGTTACAGACTTCAGAGAAAAAAGCTTATAAAAAACAATAATTACAAACACTAACTGAAACGACGAATACTTTATTATAATAATGCTCCGCCTAACCTAAGCCGCCAAAAGATATCCTATAAAATAATAACTCTCAGCAACTTCCATTTACTCAAACAAAAAAAAACAAACGCCAAAATACTACCAAATACAACTCACTACAAAACGCCAAAAAATAAAAATAAAAATCAAAGATGGCTAATATGATATCTTGGATACTCAGCATTGTTCTTCGGGAAGTTTCACTGAATGGATTGTTAGCTGAGAGGAGTAACTCAGAAAGATTTTGCTGCATGAGATGGACAATTCTACAAGAAAAAGATACTGATGACAATCGAATGTCATTTTGTGTTCTTTGTTCTTGAATAAGGCTTGGATGAGGAAAAGAGATCAATGACACTGAAGAGTGCCATGATTATAAAGATAAAGATGACGATGAAGAAAAAGCGAAAAACCCACCCGCACGTCATAGATCTATGTACCCAAACATCCACAAAAAGCCACTTCAACAGACGAGCAGGCAAAAATAATCAAACCGATGGGTTTGTTAAGTTTTACATAAAACGCCATATATTTGGTGACAGTTCTTGTACTATTAAAGAAGAGAGAGACTGATGACAGTGAAGATTGTGAAGAGAGATACGATTATGATTTTTAATTTATTTTCTTTGCTTCTATTTTTTTTTTTCATGTGGTTGTGATATAGTCTTACAATTGTAAAGAGCCAAGTTACCACAAACGCCAAAATGTATATAAAAAATAATAGAACAATGGGCCATCTTATTTAAAACGCCTTGAAAAAACGTCATTTAGATAGATTTCTGACCACCCCTAGGGTTCCAATGGCATACGATTTGAAAAACGCCATAAATGCCATAAACGCCAAAATGTTAATACGAAGAAACCATTAAACGCCATTAATTATTGAATTTGGTTAACGCCAAAAATCTTAAACCCCAAAAATAAAACAATATTGGGAAAAGCGGAACTAGAAAAGCAGAAGATAAAAGGACAAAAAGCCCCCCCCCCCCCCCATCGCCCTTCTCTAAGCCACGTGACACGTGTTAGGCCAGGATGCGTTCTCACACTTTTGAGCGTTTTCTCCTGATCCCGTTTATATATATATATATATATATATATATATATATATATCAACGCATCATACTGATAGGTATGATTATAATTGTGCTAATGTAATATGAGCAACAAAATGTGCCTGCAAAATTGTTTAGTTCTGTGATAATTATATCTGAACATGTTTCCAATTCAGATGTTAAAGAAGTTGCATGTAATCAGGAAATTCAGGCTAGTAATGAAAATTCATTGGATAAAAGTATTATAGAAAGTATAATAGCTCAAGGAATATCGAATGCCATACATTCGATCATTGAAGCTATTAAAATTTCTGTGCCTATAAACGAGAATCCTACTACCCACCGTAAGCATACCCATCATTTCAAACCTAACCCTAGTATCAATGGAGGTCATGATATTCGTATCAAAACTCCATCTTCCAAACGAAAGAAAACCACAACCTATAGCTACTCTTATAAGGAATTCCGCTCCAACAAATCATATAAGGACAAAGGAATGGAACCAACAATCGCGCAACCTACCAGCAGAAACTACAACAAGAAGCGTTCAGGAAACCGTCATTTTAAGAAGACACACCGCTGTAACTTCTGCAAGAAAATTGGACATGCTGAGGAAGAATGTAGAAGGAAAACTAACATCTGTTTTAACTGCGGAGAACCAGGTCATATCCGTCCCTACTGCCCATAACTATCGACGGCACCCAACAACAAAGCTAGAAACCCAGATGAAGCTAGGAAGGATGCATAAACGATGCAGGAAGCAATAGCAAATTCTAACATAAGCACCCGTACGTTTTGTCTGTACTAAAGTATTAGTTGACTTTTGATAAAAGGTTTTTATTTTTCTTTCATAAAGCCAACACTCATTTGTCTCATCTCTTGACAAATTCATATGTTGCACGTGCATTGCTTGTTATGCATATGATTTCATTTCAAAAGATCTTTTATTCACAAGTTCGGATCTTATTTTACTCATTTTTGACAAATGATTGCAAAAACGTTGACTTTTGATATCAAGTCAAGAGATTTCTTGGAAAACTCCTTTTTCTTTTCAAAGTTAGTTACCGGATTTTTCATTATAACCATTTCTTGTCAAATACATATATCCATTGTTGGAATATGTCCAAACCAAGCTCAATTGTTTGAACTTATTCACAATATACATTCAATTCAAGATCCCATATGATGAATTGAGATCATCATATTCAAGGTAATCTCAACTAACCCTTCATTTGTTTGAATCATAGTAGACTTGTATAAAGTCTTCAACTCCAATAATTCATTTGTTAAATCACGACACCTTGCGGTGGCGTTTGTCTTTGAAATTTGAACTCATTTCATTTTCACCTGAGGTACAAATTTATCTATCTTCTGTTGATTTATTATCCTAACCCAGTCTTAATACAATTACGTGTTAAGATAAAGGTACCTAAACTCCTATTTCAGTGTACCTCCAACATTTCTTTTATCTTTGATCAATCCTATAATATTCATTTATTCCTTCATTTGAACATCTTATCTTTCGAATATTCGAATTCACTTCATTGAAACATTCAGTTAATTTCGAGAACG